>LZPO01066432.1:0-14752 GCA_001675575.1 Neotoma lepida | reverse complement strand
GTCTCAGAAGTATGTACCTCATCAAATTATTTAGGAGTGAGAACAAAATAGAGNCATTTCAGTTCACAAACTAAGAGATGACCAACCANTGATCCTTTCTGAAGGAAGCACAAAGAGGAGGAGTCGAGCATGAAGTACAGTAAATCAGACGAAAGAATGAGATACAAGCAGCAATGACAGGCACAGCTAATGGCATGATACAGTGGTAAATCAACTAATGGCTCACCANGAACATAACAACACAGAGACTTATTTTTTGTTGCTCAAATAGGTAGGGCCAGTGAAATGGCTCAGCAGGTAAGGGTGCCCACTGTCAAGCCTGACAATCTGGCTCAATCCCCTGAACTCACAGGAAGGAAGGAGAGCACTGACTCTCACAGGTTATCTCTGACCTCTCTGACCTGCACAAACACACTGGTGTGTGTGTGTGTGTGTGTGCATAAATTAAAAAGTAAATAAATAATTTTAATTTTAAAGGATCACTGGAAAGAATTTTAAGTGTAATTATAGTGCTAAAATATTTGGTTTTCCTCAGCTGAAAACTATAGGCACTGAATTGATTTACATATTATTCAATATATTACACTCAGCATTTAAATGTTTATGNTAAGCAAGAGAAATAGCCTTCCCCTGGGATGAACACACCAATCTGTTATCTAATGACAAATGTCAGTTCTAAAAACATACATGCAAATAACATTATACAAGCTGAGCCGGTTATATTTAGGGAGATATATGTATATGCCTATATGTTTACATGTATGCATGTAATAACTGATGAAAAAGGAAGGCCATTAGTTTGAAAGACAGAAAGGAGAGTCATATGGAAGGGTTTGAAGGGAGGAAAAGGAAGGGAGAAATGTAATTATATTGTAATCTCAAAAACAAATTTAAAAAAGAAAATTGTAAAAATAGAATCCAAATTGTAACTCTGAAAATCAGAAAGATTAGAAAAATTGATCCAATTTTACTAATCACAAAAAGTAAAAAAATAAGAAACAAAATCAAAAGAGAAAACACTGAAATAGGTGGCCGAAGTAATTCTAATACATTAAGGGTCATAATGAATGTAAGAAAGTGCATCCATCAAAGATACAATTCAAAAGAGGTATAAAAGCAAAAACGAGATACAGGATATCTCATTAAGATCTATGTATCTTAAGTGACACAATAAAAACAAAATCCAGATTAATAAGATTAAAATGAGTGTTTAGGCCAGGCATGGCGTATACACTTGTAATCCCACTACATGAAAGACTATGTGAGAGAGACGGCAGTTAAGGCCATACTTGGCTATAAGAGACTTTGTCTGGGAAAAAAAAATGTTTTTAATTTACAATTTATTTTTCCTCCCAGATATAATGGGAAAATGCATGCCAAAAGAAAACCAATTTTAAAATGTTTGTACTCATTTTAGATAATGGAATTAAACAAGAAATTCTAAGGTTGGTAGAAACATACTACAGAATAAGAAAATATAAAATTTTTCAAGAAGAATCAGTAACTATGAGTCTAAACCCTCCTAAAAAGTAAATGGTTCCACTACAGTGGAAGATTTTAAGATATATTCTTCAGAAATTAAGAGATTAAGAAGCCAAAAAATGGAGCCAGTCACCCTGGCACANGCCTTTCATNNCAGCACTTGGGAGACAGGGCCAGGCAGATCTCTGTGAGGTCCAGGCCTGCCTGGGCTACATAAGGAGACCCTTCTATAAAAAAAGTAAAAAACTCTAAGAATATAATAAATTTGAAAATTATAATTATACATCATGACTATCAAAAGAGAATTCATTTCTTTTTAAACATTTATAAAATATTGACTAATTATTAAGCCACCAAGGAAGTCCTGTGTATTTCAGGGAATTAGCATTAATGTGTAAGTATTTTTAACCAAAAGCAATTATATTCATTTAGTTTATAGTCAAAAGACAGGTAAAATAGATTGCAAACTCTATTTTGATTGGATGGAATGGTATCAGGTAGCCCATCTTGACCTTAGACTACTGATCCTCCTGCCTCAACTTCCCAAGTGCTAGGATGAAAAACTAATTTTAGATAAGGCAGGAATTACAGAGAAAATCTGTAACNCAAATGCTGTAANGAAATCTTGAGCTATGCTGTTAAGCAATATTAAGAAGGAAATGTCTGTCCTTATATGCATGTATGCAAGAGAAAAATGAGCTGTTTTCAACTGAAGAGTCTAGAAAAAGGACAGANTAAGTCCAAAGAAGATAAAAATGAATGGATAATAAAAGTAGAAGTAAATTTATGAAATACAAAAAAAATAATACAGGTAACTGGAAACACTTAAAGACCATTCACAAAAAGGACTAATGGAATAACTATTCACACACAGTTACCAGGACAGTGGGAAAAATAAAAAGAGGCTATAGAAGTAGAGGAGAACAAAAAAATCCTGGAGCAAAGTCGTCATTCTCTTCCTATAAAGAGCACTAGACTGAGATAGCTCAAATCTTTTGTGTTNCTTGTAAGGANGACATGGCCCTTCATATTTCCCTATGTTCTTATAATATAGTTTCTAAAAACAATAAAACATTCATTTTCAGATGCTAGGGCAGAGCTTTAGACCAATTTTTTTTGTTTAGATGGCAGATAGATCATAGTTTAACTATTCTTCCCCAAACTCCCCTGAAGTATAAGGAAAGAAATGTTTGAAGTTTTTAAACACAAAAGTAAAGGAAACACACACAAACAAACACACAAACACACAAACAAAACCCTCAGCAACCCAAAGAATCTAGGTGGCACAATTCCTGGGGCACTGACCTGGCACACTAGTTGCCCTGTGCAGTCCCTGGGAACTTGCGATGAGACTCTGCAGAAACAGGCAAACACCGCGTGGCTGAGGGCTTTAGTCTCATGTAGAGCACAGAAAGTGACCATCCTGATCCATTCCCCTGTGTTAAGATGTTTTATTTGATCTGGATTGTGTTCTTGAGGATTGCTATAACAAAATACTTAGGACTGCATGGCTTAAAGAACAGACATATATTTCTCACCATTTTAGGAGCTGAAGTCTAAGACTAGAGTGCTAGCAGTTCAAAGTTCATTTCTTCCTGGCGTGTAGTTGTCTTTTCATGACGTTGTCACTCGGCTGAGAGAAGATGATAATCCTGGAGAGGGGCTCCAGCCTCCCAACTTCATCTAAACATACCCACTTCCAAATATCAGCACGTTGTGGATAGAGTTTCAACATATGAATTTGGGGGACACAAATATTTGGTTTATAAAATGAGTTTCCCAGAAAACANGAGAACAAATATAATTTATCTTCTTCTGATTTTAATTAAGTTCAGAAGCCCTCAAACCCAAATTGGTTGAGAAAAATGATCCTTTGCCTTTTAAAATGAGTATTTCACAGAGACTCCTCTCCCCTTCCCTGATTTTTCCCTTTAGCTTATAAACTAACAAAGAACTTTGCTGGGTTATGACCATGCCTAAGGGATTTATGAAAAATAAAGCTAAGCAGCAATGAATTAGAATANGCAGTGGAAAAAAATATCTACAGCCAAGTGTTCAGGCTGCTGCCTAGGTGCTGCGAGGCTTCAGTTAACCACTTACACTAAGCTGTGTGAGAGAAAGTGATCAAGGGGTAGAATTTGAAAGAGGAGAAACAAAGGAAGATTTAGAATAAAACCCAGGGTGTGAGAAAAAAAAAAACTTTCCCTAAAAAGATTGATACGGATAGTGGGGAAAGGACCCTGAAATGGTTGCCGACAACATCCTGGCCCAGGGCTCCTGAAGGGCAGAATANTTACAAGGACAGACCTGGACCAGCTTCTAGGCGCTCACTGCTCAGAGTGCCTCAAGTTACTGTTCTCATATCCCAGTGTACTGCTACATAACCTCTCCCCAAAGGCCCAGGAGTGGCTCAACTCACTGTCCAGGAGACACAAATGCTAAACCTTGGCAGCATCTTCATGGTATCAATTCTATACACATACAGAATGCAAGAGCTGGTGGAGGTAGGACTCGATCTAGATTGAAAAGGATGGATTAAGCAACCAGGACCCCAAGGCAGAGACTTAAGGCAGGAGTGGAGCCACCAGAGCGCATCCCCAGTAGGACCTCTGGTGAGATCTATAGGTCTTCAGTGGGCAACAGCAGCCTGGGGAAGCTACAATCTCAAGACTCCGACAGCACAGAAGCACAGGCTGTGCTCAGCAATGATGTAGAGCACAGCTCTCCCAAGCTTTGGGTGTTCACCTTGCTCCAGAGTGCATAGAAACCAGGACATGGAGTCAAAAGGATGATTCTGGGGCTTTAAGACTTAGTCACTTTTTCCATACTTAAGATTAGGCTTATTTGGAGCCTCTTACTTCTCCTTTTCCTTGTCCCCTTTTCAGAAGATTGTATCTCCTAAGCATATTGGAAGTAGAAAACTCACTTGATTTTACAATTTCATAGTTTAGAGTGCCTTCATCCAGACNTGCTTTGAGTCTAGCCATAGCTGATGTAGATACAGCCAGATAACAAGCTGGACCTTGTGCTTTTGAGTTGGNGCTAGAAGAAGTTAAATAGGACATCTGTAACACACCACCTACACCTAAGGCTCAGGGAACATGGCAGAAGAGTGAGCAGGACTGTAAGAGCCAGAGGACTGCTCTGAAATAGTCCAGACAGGACATGAATTTTCAACAATATGGAAGCCTGCACAAGACCATACCAGTTGACATCTCATCACAGATAAGAGAAATTGCGTTTTATTATCATTTTTAAGTGATTGTACCAATTTGCCTTTCTATCTATAGAAAAATAAATACTCATTTCTTTACATAACTGGTTATTTAGATGTATATTCAACAACTGAGCATAGCCATCTTTCTTATAGTTCATTCTCAAAGCTTAAAGTAAACCCTTCAAATAAAATACTCTTTTTATTTACATACTCAAATGCTAGAAAAATCAACAGCTTATGCTCCAATCAACATGCTAATGCTCACAAGTATACTACTCATGGTCCAAGATGTAAGTGGGTCTCTGTACAATCAGTTCTAGAATAGCAAACTGCCTTTATTTTAATTTCCCTTCTTTTAAAAAATGGCAATTTTTGGAATTCACATATGAATACAACATATTATACATCATATAATCACATACCCACCTCTATATATATATATATATATATATATATATATATATATATATATATCCACTTAGTGTTGCTTGTATGCACATGGGTGTAGCTCAGCAGTTAGGCATGGGCAAACTATTAAGGGGCTCATCTCTGAAGAAATTGGTCGTCCTTGCCTCAGCAGTCATGGACTGCCTATACCTCTTCAGCTAGAGGTGAGGCTTTGTGAGCCCTTCCTGCAGCCACATACTGTCCTCTGACCTCTGCACATATTCCCCTTCCCCCTAAATGAATAAAATATAAGTAAGTAAGGAAATGAGTATAAATAAGATTCTCAGCTTTGGCCTATCTCATCCTTATCTACTATGGTTATGGGATGTCACAAGGATTTGTTACTGGTAACAAGATTCTCAAGTTTGTGAATATTTTCTTTTAATTCATAGCAATAGATTCAAAATTAGCCTTATAGCTATTACTCTCATCTGAATATTAACAAGCTATGCTTTGTTTTTCTGTTTCTTTTCTTTCTCCTTTTTCTATTCCCTTTTAAAAAAATTGTTTATTTTATTTCACATGAATTATTCTCCTGCATGTGTTATGTGTACTAAGTGTGTACCTGGTGCATGCAGAGGACAGAAGAGGATGTCAGATTCCCTGGAACTGGAATTAGGAATAGTTGTGAGCATCCATGTGGGTACTGGGAACTGAACTCAGGTCCTCTGCAAAAGCAACAATTGCGCTGAGTCATCTCTCCAGACCCACTTTTGTTTTTGCTTTTGGTTCCTTGAAACAGAGTCTCATTCTGTAGCATAGGCTGTTTTCACACATGGCAATCCTTCTGTCTCAGCTTTCCAAGTGCTGAGTTTACAATCAGAAGCCACTGCACGTGGCCTATGCTTTATTGGGTAGGAAAATAAAGGAATAGAATAAATCATGAAATCTGGCATCATGTGAAAGTCACTATGGAGCTGGGGTGGAAAAAGATAGAGCTCCACTGANAAGAGATTATGTAAAGANATATATAATGTTCTACAGTTAATAGTCACCAAACTTAGTTAAAATTATTTCTCACTCCCACTGTGAGCTCTTCTACACTATACACTTAGGACTTTCATCTCTTCATTTGGTACTTGAAAACATCTAATAATAACAGAAAGGACTGTTTCTCTTCCCAAGGTCAAATGAAATTAGAGATCATGGGACTTCTCATGAAGAACGCCTTTTACAAACAGGAACCTCCGTACTCATTTATTTGTTTGTTTGTTTTTCACTATGACAAAACATGTCCTGTGAACAACTTAGAGAAGAAAGATTTATTTTGGCTGATGGTTCCAGAGATCTCATTCCGTGACTAGCCAGATCCATTACTGTGGGCTTGAGGTGAGTCTGAAACATATGGAGGAGAGAATAGTTGAGCTGCTCACCTCATGGCAGCCAGGATGCAGAGTGTTTGGAGTAGGTTGGGCACAAGGTATACCCTTAAGCACATACTCCCAGTGGTCTGCTTCCTCCAAGCAGTCCCTGTTTCCACAGCTTCCACCACCCTCAATGACATCATCACATACTCATCCATCAAAGAATGAATCTATTAATGAATCAAAGCCCTGCTATCCAATCACTCCCCCAAAGCTCCACCTCTGAACATGGCTTTCTGGATCAAGAAACACATGAACATTCCAGGGATATTTCTTATCTAAACCACAAATGCACCACATTTTGTGGGCACTGGGAATAAAAAAGGAAGTGAGTAACTAGTAAATGAAAGAAGCGGATTTAGGCTATAATTTAAATGATTTTGGGAATAAAAAGAAAGAAAAAGTAGAGCTGTGCAGAGAAAATACATCTACNAGAGCACTTTTGGGCATTTAATTGTTTCTTAGTTGCCAAATGCAGGCACGTCTAAGTGACTGTTCTCTTTCTGTGCAGCAGCATCTCCTAGAAAGGCCCCCCTGACATTCTGGAAGACCTCTTTCCTTACACTGGCTGATTTGTAAAAAGGATTTTCTTCTACCTTTTTAGTCACTTGTCCACTGGTGACTCTTTCCTCTGCNTTCAGTCTATACCTATAACTCCTGCTCTACTAAGTGTGTTGGTTTTAGCACTATACTATCCTGGCAATTTTGCCTATTCAAATATGTCATTGTACTTGGAGGGATCAAACTGGAACTGACCTGAAGGCCTGTATACAGACATGCACGCAGGCAAAACATTAATACATAAAATAAAACTAGTTGACATGCCAGTGTGGACAGGGGAAATTCTACATGGTCCCATTCCTACATGAAGAGCTACAGATGGTCAATGCCCATAGGGAGAGGAAGGATCAGTCTCCTCCAGGGCAAATTCCTGCATAGATTGTCCATTCCCAAACTGTCAGTTCTAGACACATGTGCATACAAACAAAGTTAAACAGACTCAATANGTTGTGTATACATATGTGCATATATATGCATATACATGTAACAATAATAAAGAAGAAGATCATTAATTTAGGAGGGAGACACAGGAGATNGGAGGGGAGAAAGGGAAAGGCGAGAATCATCAAAATACAGTATTCATGTGTGAAGTTGTCAAAAAAAATAAAATTATTAAATAAAACCAAACCAAAAACAAACGTGTCACTGTATTCTTATTACCTTAGCAAGCATAAATTAATTGCACATGTAGACATCTTCACATAAATGTCTCACAAATATGCAGCGCATTTTCAAAATCAAATAGTTTCTCCTCTCAATTCTCAGCAAAGTGACGGTGCTATCATCCCACTTCTTCAAAATCGACAACTGAAAAGCTCAGTTCTTCCTTCCTCTCTATGACTTTGTCTCCCCATGCTTGGGTCCTGTCAAAACACATCACCTTTAAAGTATGTCATCATCTGGTTTAAGCCATCATCATCTTCATGCACAATAGTTGAATGATATTTATACTCTATTCNAAACCAAAGGTTCAGAAAATGAAATTCCCTAAGATGGCCCACCTGAGGCTTGTGAGACCTGACCAGCTCTAGATGAAATCAGTCCTGTCCACTCATGTTCTCAGAGTGTGCAGTCAACTGGTCTGTTTCTCACAAATACCAAGTTCCATCCCACTTGAGGGTCTTGAACCTGGCATTTTCTTAGCCTAGAATTTATTTTTAGTTTCTACCTGANCCTCAACAACTTCTNCTCAGTCTGTGTGTCTCAGCTCAAACATCCCTTGCTCAAAGTACAATCCCATGTTACCTTTCAGGTAGAATTAAGTAATTCACGGCTTAATTAATTAATTAATTACCANGTTCTTGTGGTGTCCTTCACTGGCCTGCACAGCAATGGTCACAGTTTCTAAGCTTCCATTTGCTTATTTGGCATTGTTCTTCCCTACTAGAATATAAGTCCTGAGAGTGTAGGAACAGAGTTAATCATATAATATGTGCTATACTGAATGTTTATAAATATTTAAATATGTGATTGAAAATAAAAGTGGAAACTCCTTAGCACTTAAAAACCTCAATATTGAATCCATAGCTAAATTCAGTCATTAAATAAGTATGCTCAATCCTGGATTTGGTGCTGATAACCATGGTTCACATTTGCTGAGTAACAAGGATGGGTTTTAAGCACCTCATTTGTGCTGTCTTACACGTGAGCTTACATGTCATCAAACTGGGAAGCTGATATTTAATTCACATTCTCAAAAGACACAAGGCTCAGGGCAGGATAAACTAGCTTCAAACCCAGGCACTCTGGCTCCAGAGCCTTCAGGCATTGGCACTACTTAATTAGAAACTTCCTAATTTGTGAACCATGAATGAACTACAGATGCGCCACCTGTAATTGATTCGTTCGGCCCTGGGGCAGCCAGGCTGGTGGCCCCAGGCTGTGAGCAGTTTAGTCCAGGGCATCCAAGAGGATGGGTGATCAGCTCTGATGCTGTTCCCCATCTCTTTAAACAGGGGTGGGGAGCCCTGACTATGCCTGATGCTTCACTGTGGATGAGTCACACATCCTAAACTTGGGCATCTGTCTTGGCAGCACTGTAGTCCAGATACCTCTGGAGCTCCTAGAGAAGTTTTTATCCAAAGTGCATGTGTGACACAGACAGCAGCCCTAGGCTCCAATTCTTGTGGACAGAGAAGTAGAGGCTGCCTAAAAAGGATTCTGTTCTCATATAATTGAGTACATCTGTCAGGCAGCCACAGACATGCCCTTTAAGGTATAAGTCGGCTAGCTGCAAGGTGACTGCCTGGGTACTGCTCATGGATTCAGCTAACATGAGATACATCTTTATCTGGATTTATTTATAACTTTTTAGTTGGGGATCTGGAAAGATGGCTCAGTGGTTAAGAATACAGGTGGCTTTTCTTGAGGACCCAGGTTCCATTCCTGCTATCCATATAGTAGCTTACAACTATCTGTTACTCCAGTTTCAGGGGACCTAACAACCTCACAGAGACATACATTCAGGCAAAACACCAATGCACATAAAATAAAAATAAATAAATCATATTTTAAAGACTTTAAAGAAATGAGAATTAAACTCTTTTAAGGAGCTAGAGAGATTGCTCAGAGGTTAAGAGCATTTACTGCTATGGCAGAGGACCTGGGTTTGGTTCCCAACCCCCACATGGTGGCTCACAAATATCTGTAATTCCAGTTCCAGGTGATGCAACACCTCATCAGACCTCCTTGGCCTTCTGTGCCCATGTGGTACATATACATATACTTAGGTACACACACATACATAATATAAAATGTATATAAAATCTCTTAATTGGAAGCTCTTTGTGTCCATTTGATGCATTAAATCCTGTTACATAAAGTTATGATCATGGAATCAGGCTCAAGTTTTTGGCAAAAATGTTGCAAAAAGATAGTGTGTAGGTTTTATAACAGTTTTATATTGCTATATTTAATACATTTTACTTTTTTGTCATAGTTGTACATAAAGAAAATATAACTTTTCTTTCTACTCANCCTCTCTGGATACTGTAAATCTGACCCAGCTGTTCTAGTTTGCTTTCTATGGCTGTGATAATGACCATGATCTAAAGCAAGCTGGGGAGGAAAGGGTTTATTTGACTTACAATTCCCAGTCATAGTCCATCATTGAAAGAAGCCAAGGCAGGAACTCGAGCAGGACAGGAACAAGGAGGCAGGAACTGAAGCCACAGAGGAACTGACTTGTCCATGGCTTACTCAGCCTGCTTTCTTATATAACCCAGGATGACCTGCCCAGGTTCAGAACCAACCACAGTGGGCTAGAACCTCCTCTACCAATTAGCAATCAAGACAATGCCCACAGACTTGCCAACAGGCAATCTGATAGCGGTATTTTGTTTACTGAGATTCCCCTTCCTGTGTGATTCTAGCTTGTGGCAAGTTGATGAACTAACACTAACCAGGACACCATCATAGTCCCAGGATCATTTTCTTTGTGGGTTCCAATGAGAACAGGGCTGGGAATCCTCTTTATATCATACTTTATCTGAAGAATATTTATTTTGTACACATTGTGGAAAAGTAAAAAGTAGGCATTTGTGTACTGCGGAGATGTGGCCCCATTCAACACCCTAGACAACTTGCAGTTACTCTGGAAGGCACTGCATTCTCTCTTGCTGTTTTCTCTATATGACAGGTAAGAGTGGAGACTCTGGAGATGGAATGCTTGGTTTTAACTCCAATTTACTACTTAAATGTGTGACACTAAGCAGGCACCCAACCTCTCCGTTTTGTCATATAAAAGGGGATTGTGACAGGAACCAGCCCATAATTGAAGCAAGGTATGTAAACATCCCCAAGTGATGCATGGCATATAGTAAGTGCTCCAAAATGTCAATTTTTGCTGTTTCTCATCCCCTCTTTCCCTCTCAATGTCTCACCCCTTTCTTGCTTTTGCCTAATTCAGTATCACTTCTGGTGACTGCTCCATCCCTCTTTCATTTCCTATCTACCACAGACTAGACCAGAAAACCCTCTAATACCACGNAGAGCCCAATGTTAACCTCATCTTAGCAGTTACCACAGAGCATGGCCATTTTCATTTTCTTGACTGTTGCTCTCCCTTATTTCCTCGGAGGAAGCTCCTTGAGAAGGATAGTTTTCTATTGGCCCATGAATACTCAGCTCCCACTATGAAAGACCTTGTACTTAGCTGGTCAATGGATGACACTTGAGTGGAGGAGCCCATTCTATCCCACTTCTGTAACAATGACTTGGGACAGCAAAAGGAAGGCACCCATGTTTTCTAATATATAATCGAAAGTCTGATTACAGAGCTAAGTATGATATTTTCCTTTATTCTACTTTGTCTCAACTTCCTATGGGCCTTATTACCAAAAGATTCCCTTTTCCATTCAAATCCATCTAGTTCCCATTTGTCATTTTATTTCACCCTCCAATTGTGGGTGGGTCAGAGGAAAGTTTGGTACACTTTGGTGATAACAGTAGAGTAGGCAATATGTTGGCAAGAGCTTCTCAATGCTGTACAATTCATGGAGCTGTTTGTCATAAAAAAGACTACACATTTTGTTTGGAGATCAGCTGAGATGGNTCCAGAGTCAAACTTGAGAATAGGCAGCAGAGTATTGAACCATACCTTTCAGCAGAAGATAGCTCCAAGTGACAGCTGAATTTGTCAAAGCTTTCTCATTCTTGCCTTAGGAAGTCCTCCAAGACCACTCAGTCAGTTCCCCTTGCTGCTGTTGGTTTTCTGTTTCTGTTTTCTAAGAATGAATAGGGCAAACAGGTAGTCTATATTACAGAGATTATTGATTTTTCCAACTATCAAGCCCACATTCTGGGTATATCTTTACAAAAGTCAACGCCTAGGATCTTGGAAAAGGAAAAATAAAAATAGAAACAAGAAAAACACCTTTTAAAAAAGTTTTTGAAAGTGTCGAGTGTGTCTGTGTAGATGTTCTGGTGTAGGGGATGAGAAGAAGAGCATGCAGAGAGGCGAGGCAGCATATGTGATATATCTGCTGTCCACAGAGTCTATCCTGGGCCCTCTGTAAATGTAGACTCACCTCATTTTTACACCGCTAGATGAAACTGTGTCAGTACACTTATGGATAGACAAATATGACAAAAATAGATAAATAAAACTTAAGGCATAAATAAATTTTGAAATTAGATCTTTTTAATCTGAACCTCTCCTCTTTCTCCAACCAAGGATGGGTAACAAAGCCAAAGGCCAAATTTGGTCCCCTGCCTATTTCCTTAGAGTTATAAGTTGTGAATGGTTTTATATTTTTAGGGAGTTGGGAAATGACCACATGACAGTTTGTAACATATGAAAATTATGATAACTATATGAAATTTAAATTGCAGTCTCCATAGCTTGAGAGTCAGCCGAATGCAGCGCCACCATTCCTTACATACTGGATGTTCTGACTCTATAATGACAGGCTTGAGTAGCTGGAAAGAAATGATCACTTGACAAGGCTACAGAGTTGCCTAGACAGTGAGCATCCCTAATCCAAAAAGTTAAGATCCAAAATGTTCCTATATCGAAAACTTTCTGAGAGTTGGCATGGCGCCACAAGGGGGAAGTTCCAGAGTATGAACCAGTGTTTCATGCACTAAATTGTTTAAAGTAGGACAAAAAATTGCCTAAAGGTCATATATAGAGTGTGTATATGAAACACAAACCAATTTCATGTTTAGACATTTCTCTTGTCTCCAAAACATNCCATTAGGTACATGCAAATATCTTGCAATCTAAAAGAATACCAATTCAAAGCACTTTTGGTTGCACACATCAGACAAGGGACATGCTCCATCTCCATGATATCGTATGTTGAACATATCAACTTTGATCACTTTTCTGTTTCATATGCACAGCACTGTCTTTCCCCTCAGCATTTACCTGAACAATTTGCAGGGCTTTTTGCCAAGCAAGAATTTAGCAGAGAGTGAGGATGGAGATGGTCCTTTCCTGGATCTTCTAACTAAACTAAACCTGTCATTTCATCTTTCTCTGATTTAAACTTCCTTATCTTCAAACTGTGGCCCAGACAAGACAATCCCCATGGTCCCTCAAAGCAATAAAATTATAGGCTTCTGTGACTGAAAACATCATTTTAGACTGTTAAGTGAGCATAGAGGTTGATAGCAGCTATGGCTTTGCATTTATGGCAGATCAGTGGCCATATTCATGATTTATTTTACTCCAGATCCTTAGTATCTTAACTCCCAATTATGTCACTATCCTTTTAGGAAATATGAGCAGCTTTATGATAACTGGCTTCTTGGGAAGATTTCCAGGGATACATTGAGCGAAAACAGTATAAACTTTATAGTTCTTTGGTTTATCACCAATTTGAAGTTTGCAATTTTCGGGGAAAGGACAAAGAAATATGCTGGTGTGTATTTTATATNGACATTTTTTTAAAAAGTTAAATAATAATAATACACTTTTGGTAACTGACAATGACAATATTGAATTTCTTTTCCAAAGTGTTTAATCTAGTGACCACAGATCCAACTATGAACACAAACACACTCATTGTGTCTAGTTGTGGTATGTATTTTGAGCAGAACTCTGAGTCCCTTCAGGCTGGTGAATTCCCATAGGAAGGCTCAAAGGCAGAAGTGCAATTCCACCTAGTACACATTTGTTCCATTCTATAGCACCACCATGTCCCTCCCTTTAGACCATAAAACAATCTACAAAGAGAAACTCTTCCCATGTGGAGATGGCCATAACTAGGGCCTCTGACCAGATAATGTTATACCTGCCATCCCTGGAGAAAGAGCTGATTAGTAGAATGTGTGGAGTGCCCTGTAGGCCCTGCTCAGTACAGGGTCAGTGATTCCTAATTCCTTGTTAATGCTATGGGCTTCATGTTAACCAGCCTTAAAAGGAAGCACAGGACCACACACCATACCTTTACATATGGAAGTNGAATATGAAGAAGCCTATTGGTGGGCTGAAAAGAAATGGAATATTTTCTATCTTATGTACTCCTTGAAATCTGAAGATTTTTAAAGGAAGGTATGACTTTAGTCTTTTGGTCCACGAGAAGATGACAGTATATGTCATGGACAGTCTTCAGCAGGAAGCTTGGACATGCAAGTCCATTGGGTACAATGAGCAAACCTTGTGGTTCAACTTTACCCCCACTCCCTACCCAGCTATGTGCAGCTGTGAGCTGAAGAATGGGTATCATCATCAATAGAAGGAAGGAATTAAAACATTCATCTTCTTACTTTCCTCCTGCCCCAGGACACAGTGCTAATATCCTCTGTAAAATTATGGGAGCAACTGTATCTACACACAAACTTAGAAAAGCCAGGCTATGATGAGGCCTGCCACTCTATATCCAGCTTAATAAAATCCATTGAAATTTATTGTTTTAGACAAAATCAACTAATTTTAGACTAAAAACAATTTTAGATTAAATCAACTAAACATTAGCATATTAACCAATGGGTCAAAGAAATCAATACCACAGACTAGATTTAGAATCTCAAATTTTAAGCCCAACCTTTTCATGTTTCTATGTTTATAATCATATCTCCCAAGATAGAACAAATTCTAAGAAACAGGCCTGATCAAGGCTGTAAGGGACTCCAGATGTGACTTTTAAAAAGAAAAGAGGAGGCTGGGTGTGGGCTATATATGCCTTTGGTATCAGCACTCAGGAGAGAGTAATATGCAGATCTCTGAGTTCAAGGC
>LZPO01066431.1:130042-143428 GCA_001675575.1 Neotoma lepida | reverse complement strand
GAATGCAAATATACCCATATCTATTGTGGGATGACTCATTCCCGAGAGGCTTGAGGGCCAGNTGGCCCAAACCAGTAAAAAAGATACATTNTGANAGCCAGCCTGGGTCTGCCTAGGGGCCTTAGCAACAGCAGCTGAAACATGACCTGNNGATGACCTGGACCAATGAGAGGCAGCCAAGTCACATTCATCAGACCTTCCCCCAGGGTAGGGTGGAGGGTATATAAGGCTTGCCTCTTAGAGAATAAACTGAGCTTGTTGTTTTGACATTCTCCCAGAGTCTGTGTGTCTTGACTTCACACCTACTTGGCCCCCTCCCCCAAAGGGAACAACAACACAGGACCCCTGCTACATCTGGTGCTGAAACCTGGGACATTTGGTGCTGGAACAGGAACTGTTTGTCTCCCTTTACTCATGTGCAGCACTGGTTTAAAAGCCCCCTTGAATGGTGTTTTTCAGTGAGTAGGCTCCTCTACGTTGTGTGATTTCTGTCCCTTCAGCAGGTAAATGCTGGGACCCCCGCTTTTCTTTTTGTTTGTCTTGTGAGTCTGTCTGTATGGTAGGGTGGCACATACTTTTGTTTAGGCTTGCCTGGTGTTTCCATATAAGGGTTGGACCCTCAGGAAATGGAGCCACGGTCTGACTGCTTTTAGTTGTGTGTGTTTGTGTGTGTTTATGAATGCATTCATATGCTTGTGGGTTGTGATGCCTGGAGAGATGGCTCAGTAGTTAAGAGTGCTTGCTGCTCCTTCAGAGAACATATGGGAACCTGGTCTTTGGATGAGAGTCCTGTTCCTGACCAGAAAAAGGGAAATGGCCTCAGGAGTAACCTTTCAATTGTTTTTTATGCCCATTTTGTTGGCTATAATCACTGGCCTAAAGTTCTCAACTACTGAGGAGGTCAGTAAGGCCCATAATAAGCACTGCCAGGAACAATGTAACACCAACTTATCTATTGCCTTCATTCCATCCATGACTGATATTTCCTGTGCCTTTGCTGACAAGGAGACAAATAAGAATAGGTGTAAAGTAAAGGAAAGGGATGGAAAGAGAGAAGGAATGATTGAGGCAGCATCCAAGCCTATACCAGCAGCCCCTTTCTCTCTGTTCCCCCCATGCCTCAAGTGGCTACCCCCACACTGCAGTATCCACAGAGTAATTTGCCTGGATATCTGCCTGTTGAGCCAGCTGCTCTGTGGACTTCCCAGCCTATTCCACCTATGGTGCCACATATGCNCACCATGGCGTTTCCAGTTAATGTGGGCCCCNGTGCTGCCAACCAGCCATGGATACCTACACCACTTGCAGACCTGTCTTTGGTCTGTAAAGCTGCTAATGAGTCAGCTCCTGACTCGCTGTATTTTGAGCAAGTCTTACAGCAATGGGCAATGCACTTACAGATTTATTATGACTGGCACCATTTGGTGAAGGCTGTGTTGGAGCCTGTGGTCTTCCTTAACTGACAAGCTGCCTATGATGACCAGACTGAGGCTCAGGCTCATTTTAATATACAGTATAACATCACTGTTTCTCTTGAGATGCTCATGTGCCGAGCACCATATGTTAATCCTGTCNCACAAGCCCAAATTGGACAACAAGCTTATTTACTTGCCTCAGCAGACACCATTACCCTTGGTGTGTTAGAGGGATCCCATCACCCTTCAATAGCAACCCCCTGCTCCCCTATTAACCCAGGGGNGACGGTATGCTTGCATTTTTCCCCAGAATACCACCATGCCAATTTGGATACTCTCCAGAGATGTGAATCCAGCAACAGACCAAGAGACATTGGCCAAAGAAGAAGCTTCAGATGGGTAATGTATGATTTGCTCTGCTACTGTGGCATTAGTAAAGGTCATGTCATCACTGGCATGTGACCTAGATATCAACCTCTACAAGGTCGCTAATACATCACCAGAAAGACTTCAATTGACACAATACATATGACTAGGGTCTCATCCATGTCCTTGAGACTAAATTTTTGACTAATCCTTCTCTTGTTCAAATATCTTCTGCAACAGGTTAACCAACACAAGGCAGCCACAAAGGCGACCCTACAGGTTTTATTGGCTCTCAGACACCTAGATCAAAGTTCTCCTAGAGAGATAATGCACATATGGCTCACTGAGATACAAAAGGCTACTGCCTAAAGCCCACCACCCGGACTGCTCTCCAGGATTGATGCTTTTCGAGGGCTTGTAGTCAAAGACAAGTACGAGCTTGTTCGGCAAGCCAACCCAAGTCAGGCACAGTCCATTACGCTGAGTTCTNCTGAGGTGGGGTCAACAAGGTTAGGGCAATGCACCCTAGCTCCCACTGAGCATGTCCTATTAAAATAATTAAAAAGGGTGGATATGTGGGATGACTCATCCCCAAGAGGCTTGAGGGCCAGGTGGCCCAAACCAGTAAAAAAGATACATTCTGAGAGCCAGCCTGGGTCTGCCTACGGGCCTTAGCAACAGCAGCTGAAACATGACCTGGAGATGACCTGGACCAATGAGAGGCAGCCAAGTCACACCAGCAGATGCATATTCATCAGACCTTCCCCCAGGGTGGGGTGGAGGGTATATAAGGCTTGCCTCTTCAAGAATAAACTGAGCTTGTTGTTTCGACATTCTCCTGGAGTCTGTGTGTCTTGACTTTGTGCCTACAGAAGAGGAGATAGGAAGAATATAAGCACAAAGGAGAAGTAGACACAAGCCCCCATCCCCAATCCAGATGCTATTTCCAATTCATAACCACTTACAAATAAAAATTTAGTTTTCTTCAAGGGAGTCTCACTGGGAAACAAACCACCCTTAAGGGTAGACCCATGTCCAGCAGTATATGGCCAACAAACAAACTCAACGGCATCTTCGGAGGGTCCTTGTCTCATAATGTCATGTCGAAGCTTTACATTTTTCTTTTTATCATTATTTTTAGTATTGTTGTTTTATTATCTTCATATTTTTCTTTNTCTCTTTTTACCCTACAGGCTCTTTGCATATTTATTATAGTTTCCAGTTAAGTGTTTTGATGAGATTCCTGAGTGTGTGGATGACTGGGTCTCTGTGTCTTGTGCCTTTTCATTGGCTCCTTTATTTATATTTGTTTGTTTTGTCCTAATCCACTGTGTTAGTTTTTGTTTATCTTATTTTATTTTATTATTATTCTTTAGAAGCCTGATTGTTTTCTAATGAGAGTCAGAAAGTGAGTGGATCCAGGTAGGAGGGGATGTGGGGAGGAACTGGGAGGATCAGAGTAAGGGAAAATCATAATCAGAATATATCCTGTGAGAAAAAAATTCCATTTCAACAAAAGAGGGAAATTTGGATATAGAGGCATCCACACACAGAATACCAGCATCTTGGTCCAAGCCCTTCAGTCTCCAGCACAGTGAGCCAATAATTGTTAAAGTCACTGGTGTGTGCTGCTTCACTATGACATCTCTAGATAACCAGTATAGCTGCTTGTCCCTCTTGTAAGGAAATGCCAAAAATTCCCATGGTGCACTGTAAAAGAATCCTTGCTACAAGGAAGCAGCCATGTCTCACAGTAAGTTTGCTAGTTTCTATTTCTATCCTCCAGACAAATTTCTGCCCAGTTTTATGTTATCTCTGGGCTCTGAGTTAAGTTTTAACAATGCTTATGAAATACATAAAACCAATGCTGTGCTTTTAACTCAGAAGCAAAAGTCATTCCTGGGGAGGAGCTGGTTATACCAGTTTAGATGCAACATTGACTCTTTCTATGCTCCAGGCACAATGGTGANATCTTCACATGGATTAATGTGTTAATACGTTGACATCAGTGGGAATTCTGTTACTCTCTCTTCAGTGTTCCATCACTTGGTTAAAAGGTCACACTGCTCATTAGTGGAGCCAGAACTCAGACCCAGCAGAACTAGATCCTGTGTCCATGGCCTCAACTTCATAGTATTCTGTGTTTGATTTGTGCGATATTGAGAACATAAAATAAATTAACTTCTGTCACTTCCTGCCTGTCTGTATAGACCTCCAGAATTCTATGGTTAATGCTGGGATTAAAGGCGTGTGTCTCCACATTCCTAGTGTGACCTAGAACTCACAGGGATCCAGACAGGCCCTGCTTGCTAAGTGATAGGATTAAGGGCGTGTGCTAATTTTGCAAGGCTAGCAGCTGACTTTGTTCCTCTGATCTTCAGATAAGTTTTATTGGGGGACATAGATAAAATACCACCACATTTCCCGTCTTTGTCTAATAAAATAAAAAAAATTAAAAAAAAGTTACAACTAATATAAGAAAAACTATATACAATAAGTACAATAACTATATACAGTATATACAAGTGATTAATACATTAATAATGTCTAGTAAACTGGTGTTGTATGTGTGCATGTGTATATATGTGCGCAGTTGACCATGGAGGCCACTAGAGGGCACTGTATCCACTGGACCTGGAATTATAGGAGCTGTGGCATACCTGATGTGGGTGTCAGGAACTGAATCTGGGTCTTAAGAATACCCTTAACCAGGAGAGGCCTCTCCCAGTACCATTCTTCATTTCTTTCCAAGAGCTGCTCCCCTCCACAGACCTCTCTATTAATTTTGGAAGTGTCTGCTCTCCCCCATCTCTTTGCTCCCTTCATGCTTTCCAAGTCGTCTGTCCTGTGCCCACCATTCCCTGAAAGGGATCTGTTACAGCAGCGAGGTAGACTGACCCCTCTCCAGGTATTGTGATCAGTGCTGCTTCTTTTATAATTCCCTTCTTGCTTCTGCTTTGTTGCTGCTGCTATTTGTTTGCTTTTAAGACAATTTCAAGAATCCTATGCTGGCCTTGAATTTACTATGTGGCTGGGGATAACCTTGAATTTCTAATCTTCCTGAATCTGCCTCCAGTGCTGAGGTTACAGGGGCGCACTACCACTCCCATTTATGCAGTGGTAGCAATCAAACTCAAGGNTTCATGCATGCTAGGTAAGCACTCTACCAACTGAGCTATATCACCAGACTCCATGTTTAGCTATAGGAAGCCAAGGGTATCAAAACCTTCCAGGTGTTGTACCAATACAATAGCAGAATAAAGTTGGGGCCTTCAGTTATCTCTCAGATTCTACTTTCTGCTTTCATCCAGGTCTGTTACCATGTTGAAATCATATTTTCTTTATTCTGTTAGTCCTATGAAATATTGCTTAATTTCATTTACACCTATCAGTATGCTAAGAAAATCTTTCTTATTAATTTATACCAAATAAGC
Organism: Neotoma lepida; assembly: GCA_001675575.1. Taxonomy (NCBI): domain Eukaryota; kingdom Metazoa; phylum Chordata; class Mammalia; order Rodentia; family Cricetidae; genus Neotoma; species Neotoma lepida. Next base: position 138,213 of record LZPO01066431.1, on the reverse strand, counting down.
CAAGTTAAACTTAATTTGTTTTAATATTGAAATTGGCAAAATTTGTGCAAACTTAAAGAAACCACCCAGGATTCTGAGTAGATAATTTTGTTCATGGTTCAGGCATGTTGATATAAACCTAGCATCTTAGTATAATAAAAAATCCCTTTACTGTTGGTTTCAAAACTTTCAAGTTCTAAAATCCAGAAGTGAATCAATTTTCTGTCTTCATCTTGTATATGGATTTTCCCATAGAAGAACCACGCCAGAGGCAAGCCTTCAGGGTGACACTTTGTGTAAAGTGGAGAGCTGAAAGTTGTGTCCCCTGTNGGCATCTTTCAGAAGCAAATTTAGCTGCTTCAAGGAACAATTCTCCAATCCGGGATCACTTTCCAGTTCCGGTAAACTCACTCTTAAGTGCCAAGGCAAACACTGCAGGGAGAGCTGTAAGATCAAGTTCAGCTACACATCCTCAGTCTAAAATAAAGGCTACGAATCATTTTAAAGATACACACCACTGTGACTAGAGGTTTGGTTTGTTTTTGGTCTCATCCCCTCTGTCCTTCTTAGAAATGGAACAATGAAGATCTCCTTCCCAGAGGAGATCATGCACATGGCAATGGCCACATGCCAAATGTATTTTTAGTACATTCTTTATTCCCGAACATCAGAACAGAGACTCCACAAAGGCATCCATTTTCCTAAAGCTGATGGCAACGCAGCTTCTTTTTGAGTCCATTACTGTAAAAAGATTTGTGTAAGAAAACCTGAAAGCGATCTTTATGGGCTGTGACAAATACACACACCCTTTCGGACATTTTATCCGGCAATCTTAGCATGGGGCAGCTCAAACAGAGCAGTGCCCCATCGCGTCAATTGCCTTTTCCTGAGAGCAGAAGAAACAGGCTACCNGCCTGGATCCGGCTCTTTACAGGGGGTGTTGGCTCTTCGTAAGCAGATGGTGGGTTTATGACTTCAGTGTGCTGTATATTTCTTAATAGACAAATATTTGCATTGGACCAGAGTAAATAATGTGAAAAAAAAATCTCCCTGAGCTAAGCCTTCAAAGAATGCTGGAAGTTTAGGACACCTCAGCATTCAGAGGCCTGAGGGAAGTGAGTGAATGAGCCCCAAACCCTGCCCTTCCTGTTGCTTAGACCTAAATCCTGTCCTGGCAGTTAAAAGCAAACATTTGAAGGCACAAACATAGTGAGGTGTGTTTGAGAACCAATACGTTTCCTCCATTCAAAGAGATCTGTAAAAATGGTCAGTAGAAGCATCTTAGTGCTAAAAAGAGAAAGAAGGAAATGTGAGTTATATTACCAACTGTACCTGCAAATGTGGCCTGTTGAGATTCTTTCTCTTAATACTTTACGCTGTTTCTTCCCATGGTACGACAGAATTCACTTTTCCCCTGGATATGAATACACTGCTCAGGAAACTTGAGTAAAAGGTTTAGCTGCTTTACGAGAATTTCGGTTTCCCCTTACACCTTCAGAGCAAGGGTATGTGGGCCTGCCTTTCCTGGCTCGGTTTTCTTGTTTTTGTTCCCAGTGCACCTGATAAAAGGGCGGGTGCTAACATTTGCCCTGGCTTCTCTGCTGAACTTAACAGAGTGTGAGGGCTGCGGGGCTGGGAGACACGAATTTCAGGGCATGCGGGGAGTTGCGCAGAGCGAAAAGACACGGGGTGGGGGTGGGGAGACCCCACGGAAAACACGGGATCTTATTAAAACAGCAACAAAAGAAAAGCAAGATTNAGGCCCTGGAATATAAAAGCATTTCAGAGACTCGGGATGCTTCCATTCCTCTAAACCTTGACACTTTGATTCCTGAAACTTTGTGTTGGAATATTTAAGATAAATACTCTCTCCAAAAAGGNAGTCTCTGGAACCATAAACTCTCTCATCCAACATGGCTGGAAATTTAAATTTAAGACAGAAGACAATTTGACTCATCTGAGCTTCTCTAGATGGGAAAATTCTTAAGAGTGAGATAAGAAACAATTTCCAAAGTGCTCCTTGTGCTCCCAGAAGGGAGGTCCAGAGAAATGCAAGAATTGGGTCTTCTACTCAAAAATGGCCTCAGAGGGGCTGATGCTGGGACAGAAACCTCCAGAAAAAGGGAGCGTGGGGACTTTGGAAGAAGATGGGACCCTGAGTAAGTTGAATATGACAACTGAGAGATGTTGAGGAAGTCATGGAGAAAAACATATGTATGCATATACCCCTCATCACCCCACGGCCTGCTGCATCTCTCTCNCCAGTTCAAGATCAGAAGAGACAGTCGCAGCAGTGAGGCTGCTGGCTACAGCATGGATCTACAGTAGTGTTCTTTGAGAAAGGCAAATCAAGTGGGAACTTTCTAGATCTCTTTTGTGGAATGGAGCGATATGATACCTGAGTTTTGTGAATTAGAACCAGGCCTTTGGTCAGGTATTGTGCTTAATTATGATTCTTCATCCACAAAATTTTGTCAACAATGTACAGATATGGAAACACAAACAGAAAGCATAGTTAAATCATTTTACAAATGTTTAAGAATCCTCTAATAGCACAGATTTCGAGCATGCCCGATAAACTGACAGCTGCACCACCCCACCACCACCAACCTTGCTTCACTCAACTGGTCAGGATTTCAGAGTTAAAGCCTCTTTTCACCATGTATTCATGTATTGTGTGTGTGCCTGTGTGCATGCACAAGTTTGTATGTGCCATGATGGACATGTGGAGGTCAGAGAACAACTTGCAGGACTTGGTTCTCTTCTTCTATGATATGGGTTCTGGGGACTGAACTCAGGTCATCAGACTTGGTGACAAGGGCCATCTCACTAGAACTGAACAACTCCCTTATATGTCAGGATCACTCCCATTGCTCCTGATGCTCTCCTCCTTTCTGGTCCTAGCATCCTCTACAACTCTCCCAGTCTGTCTCCACACCTTGAAAGAGGATTCCATCCTAGGTTCTCTTTTAGTTATTATTTAATCTTTCTGCAGTTTACCTCATCTAAATCCACTGGTTTTCTCCAGCTCTGATTTCTCCACCCAATACCAGACTCATGTGTAAAAGTATATACTCAACATTCCTCATCATAGAGAGACAGGTTCTCAAGNANCAACACAGCCAGAACTGAAACCCTTATTCTCTACCCAAGCTTAGACTTAAGCTCTTTTTCATATTGATGATGAGCACCATAACAAGTTTGCAAATCCAAATCTTCTCACAGGTTATGGGAGGTTACCTAAGTTAGTCCTATTTCCCACAGCATGCCCTTCATAAGAACCATTAATTTTACACTAAAATATATTTCTTTTCTTTTCCTTTTTTTGGTTTTTTGAGACAGGGTTTCTCTGTGTAGCTTTGGTGCCTTTCCTGAAACTCACTCGGTAGCCCAGGCTGGCCTCGAACTCACAGAGATCCACCTGCCTCTGCCTTCCGAGTGTTGGGATTAAAGGCGTGCGCCACCGCGCCACCACTTTTCTTATCTACCTCTCTTGGTCTGCAATGCCACCATCCTAGACACATTCACTAGTTTTTCACATATACTCTACAATTGGGCTCTACTTTTCCTCTTGTTCTTATGTTTACTTCTGTGCATCAAGAACACCCCTCATTGTTACACCTGGAGAGATCTCNATTCTAAGTAGAACAAGAACAAGTCATAAAATAACATAATAGCATCCNGAAGGACCATAACTCTGCATGCTGTGACAAGAAAACCCAAGTTAAACTGGCTTCAAGAATAATACATTCATATTGTAAAAAATCCTCAAATAGAAAAGCTCAAGATTGCCCTCCAAGTCCCATTTTCTGCTTTCTTCTGCTATGCATAGAGTTGAATTTCTCTTCAAGGAAGTTCATAAGAATATCTGATCAGAATAATGAGATATTTTATTGTTTTCAGGTCCAAAAGGAGTTTCGGAGTTAGGGTCATTCTCTCTCTGTCTCCCTGTCTCTCTGTCTCTGTCTCTCTCTGTCTCTGTGTCTCTGAATCTCTGTCTCTGTCTCTCTCTGTCTCTCCCTCTCCTCTGTCTCTCTGTCTCTCCCTCTCCTCTCTCTCTTGCTCTCTCTCTCTCTCTCTCTGCATAGGATCATGCCTGAAACAGTAAGTTGACTACAGGCTAAAATAGCAAGGCTAGCCCAAGTTGACCATGACCCATTCATGGACCTAGTGTCAGCTACCCTTCAAAGTGCATGGTCACTGTGTGGAAGAGGATGAGACTAGGAAAGCAGAGTAATAGAAAAGGGTAGATAGAAGTCATGGGGCAATAAACAACACCAATGACCTGTATGGTGCTAACAACCCTCGTTCTTCTTTCCAACAGTCTTGGAGGATCATTCCCTGCTTTGTGGACCATGCCTGGGTCTGCTGGCAGCCTGGGTGGTATTGTCACTCTGAGAATGTCTTTCTCACCTCAGATTATTTGGACTTGCTACTCCTGCCCAAAACAACTCTTTTCCCACAGCCCCTCAAATAATGGACTCCCTTTCCTGCCTTTTCTGTTGTGGCCTAACAAACTGTGATAGTGGCTGTGTTAGAATTTTCTAAAGGAACAGAACTGATAGAATGAACATATATCTGTATCTATAGTGTGTGTGTGTGTGTGTGTGTGTGTGTGTGTGTGTGTGTGTGTGTGTTTGGAATTTAATAGAATGGCTTAGGCTATAGTCTGGGTAGCCCAACAATGGTTGTCTCCCAATGGAAAAACCAAGAATCTAGTAGTTGCTCAATCTGTGAGATTGGATGTTTTAGCAATCACAATCTGGTGCTGGAGTCCTGGAGGATTTCTAGAAAGTTCATTGTATTCATCCTACCTTGAACCCAAAGAAGTATGTTCTAATGTTGTGNGATATTCACCAGAGAAGACTGCTTGAACATGGGTTTAAGCCAATAGAAAGTCCTTATTAGTCAGTTGGTTGGTTACTACACTGGGTGTTTGGGATCCCAGTGTAGCACTGAGCTTTCCTCAGGGTGAGCTTTAATCACAAAAACCATGCTCTGGGTTGACACACTTTAGTTAACAAGAACAATTAGCTAGGAGCAGAACTACAGAAGCCAAAAAGCAAAGTTAGTACATTAAGAGACTTTCCAAGATCTATGGACTTTGATGGATTAGGCCTTTGTTTTGTTTTGGGCGGGTGGTGCTATCTACATGCTGGGTGCATGACCTGAATGGTACTTTTATAATGGAGTCAGTTGTGCTAAGTGAGGTCTAGGGGGGTCTCTTACACTAACACCAGTGAAGGAATGCCTTGGCAACAGGATAGATTAACGTAACAGTGAGAATGAAGACAAGCAGACAAAAACAAAAGCTTCCTTCTTCCATGTGTGTCTATGTGGGCTGCCACCAGGTGTGGCCCAGATATAGGGTCTTCCCACCTCTAATGATCCAGTCAAGAAAATCTGTCACAGGTGTGCCCAGGTACTTGGGTTTTAGCTGATTCCAGGTATAGTCAAGTTGGTAGCCGAGTTCAGCCACCACAGTTACACAATCAAAATGAATTACCAGATTTGTACATTTTATCTCTGTGCTCATCTCACTCTAGATGGATGGACCTGAACAAGGCCACCTGACATTAATGGGTGCCACCTGCTTTATGTAAACAAGCTGGCTGCTCCAGCCTAATCCCTGAAAAGGGAAATAGCTTCAGACCCTGATCCTCTATAAACATTCACCCTCCTGCAACTTACAACTCAAAGCCTTTTACTTTCTTCAACTTGACTTCAAAATGCAGAAAATGCTCTCTATTGGAAATGAGCATTATTCATTTTCTCTAAGTANCTAAATTCAGAGGTACTGTTGAAGCCAGACATGGTGATTCACACCTATTACCCCAAGTCTCCAGAAGCTGAGGCAGGAAGACCATGAGTTTAAGGCCAGGACTCTGCAGGAAACTTCCTCTAAAAAACAAAACATTGTAATGCCATTGCTGAGTGGAAGTAATATAANCCACCTCATCACGGTCTGATTTGGAACTACAAGTGAGAACTGAGGGAAGACAACTGGTCAACCCATCACCATTTACTGGGAAGAGCTTCAGATAAGGCAGGCACCCAGTCCTCAGGCCTTTCAGTCTATTCACTGTTATAGAAGGTGTGTGTGTGTGTCTTGTTGGTCGCCTTCTGAGTGTGCCCACTCCACTCCACTTCACCTCTGCTCCTTACCCCACCCTCACCTCATAGATGCTCATTAACAAAGTCAGTCAAGTGCTAAGACCTTGTTAGATTGATTACCAGATCTGGAACTCTCCCAGATGCCCCAGTAAACACCTCAGTCACCCCAGAAAATAGACTACATACAAAGAAACCGTCTATCTTCAAATTTAGACANTAACTGAACAAAGTTTACAAAACTTCGATAAAGTCTTCTCACCATGAAGTCTTTTCAATNATCTTCTTTTAATATAAATATATATGATAAACTACCTAAGACATTTATCTCAATCACTGATATTTAGTTTTCTATTAAACTGTTTTTAATTAGTTTGTTGTCTTGAACTGGTTGAAATCTTTTTACACCGTTTTTTTTATCAGAGACTCACTTTTCCAGTGGCCCATCAAAGCTTAGTGTTGAATAGCCAGCTATGTATTATCATAAACTCCAAGTTAATGTTGACAATATTCCTTCATAGTAATAAAAGAACACTGTTTCAAGACAGGGTGGGACAATGTGCAGCAGCTGGGCCTGGTAACACAGACCTAAAATCCCAGCTACTTGGGAGGCTGAGGCAGGAGGATCACAAGTTCAAAGCATACCTGGTACAGAGTGAGTTTAACATCAGCCTGGGAAACTTAAGGAACCCATTATCAAAACAGAAGTAAAGGGGACTGAGGCTATCCATAGCTCAGTGGTAAAGTGCTTGATTTGTATGTTTGAGGTCATAGATGCAAACAACAACAACAACAAAAATGTAGCATTTAAAATTTAGCAGGTATTATTAAAAGTGTTCAACTCAAAATTAATTGTCTTTGTCCTCTGTTGATCTGACACTTGACAATGCATTAATTCCATTTTCTCACAAATGTCATGATTTCACTTTTCTTTACAGTTGAATAAAATTCATTACATGTACATAGTGTGTGTTGGGGATCCCCCCTGGAGCTGCCTTCTTCAAACCCTGCCCTCAGCCCTCAGCGTGCCAAATGGCAGCTCCTCCCTTGGAGCTACCCTCTCCAGATCCCGCCCAAAGAAAGCCCACCAAGCAGCAGCTCCTCCCCTAGAAGGTACTTAAGGTCCCCTCCTCNGGAGTAGCCTTGCCATTTTCCCCTCGTGGTTTCTTCTCTTCCCCTGGGACTACCCCAGGCATGCTCTGCTCAGTAAAACCTGGACTTTAATTCGGCTTGATCTGATTCATTGCATCATCGGAATTACTCACTACTGGGCGATTTTTTACTTATCGGTGTGTTTTCTTTACCTATTCATCAGCCATTGGATATTTAAGTCGGCTCCACTTCTTAGCTAGTATGAACATTATAGCATTAAACATGGATGTCAAAGGATTGCTGCGGTAGCAGATGGAGTCTGTAGTGTATGCCTAGGAGGGTCTAGCTGGTCATATACTGCTTCTATTTTTAGTTTTTTGAGAAACCCCTGCNCTGGTTTCCATGGTGACTAAGCCAGTTTAACTTCCACCAGCAGTGAAAAAAGTCTCTCCCTGATACATCTTTTGTTTTTTTAATGTTGACTATTCTGACTGGGATGAGAGAGAATCTCAAAGTAGTTCTGGGTTCCCCCATGGCAAAAGATGTCAACNATTTTTAAAATATTAGCCATTTGAGAATCTTCTTGTATAAAATGTCTATTCAGTTTATTAGCCCATTTATTTATGTGTTTATATTTGTTTAGATATACTTGCTTTATATGTCTGAGTGCTTTGTCCACGTGTGTGTGTGTATGTGTGCCTGGTGCTCATGGAGTTCAGAAGAGGGCATCAGATCCACTGGCACTAGAGTCATGGATGATTATAAACTGCCATGTGGGTGGTTGGAACTGAACNCAGGTCCTCTGCAAGAGCAATTCTTAATTCCTGAGCCNTATCTTCAGCTGCTAGCCNGTATTGGAAGAATTTTTGCCATTCCTCATAATGATAAGACATTAACCCCTGGTGTGAAGCACAGTTAAGGCAGCTGTCATAAAGATAATTTAAAAACATTTAACTCTTGAAGCAAATGAATTAAAAAGTCTCAGCAAA
>LZPO01066431.1:95644-113518 GCA_001675575.1 Neotoma lepida | reverse complement strand
CCAAGGCTGTGCCAGGTGTCCCACAGTAGGCCCTGGGCTCCAAAAAGCCAGCCCCTGCACCAGGGACAGATCCTGATCCCACTGCTTGGGGGGGCCCAAACAGTTTAAGCTAAACAACTGTCTCAAGCTTCCAGAGGGCCCAGACCAGCACCATGGGGGCTCCACAGTTATTGGTCCACAGTTCATGGATTTCCACCAGCCTGGCTGGCCATCTCTGTACATTTTCCCTTCATGATCTCGATGTCCCTTGTTCATAGAATCTCTCCTCTCTCTCATCAGTTGGACTCCTAGAGCTCTGCCTGGCGCTCAACTGTGGATCTCTGCATCTGTTTCCATCCGTCTCTGGATGACGGCTCATGGGGGCTCCTCAGCTATGGGTCCATAGTTCATGCGTCTCCACTAGTTTGGCTGGCCATCTCTGTACACCTTCCCATCGTGATCTCATTGTCTCTTGCTCATAGAAGGCCCCCTCTTTCCCATCAGTTGGGCTCCTGGAGCTTGGCCCTGTGCCAGGCTGTGGATCTCCTCGTCTGCCTCCATCAGTCACTGGATGAGGGCTCTATGATGGCAGTTAGGGTATTCATCCATGTGATCACTGGATCAGGCCAGTTCAGGCACCCTCTCAATTATTTCCAGTAGTCTAAGGTGGGGTCATCTTTGTGGATTCCTGGGAACTTCCCTAGCACTCTGTTTCTCCCTATTCCCATGATTCTTCATTTATCATGGTATCTCCTTCCTTGCTCTCCCACTCTGTCCCTGTTCCAGCTTGAACCTCCTGCTCCCCATGCTCTCATCCTCCATCCCTCACCCTGCATTTCCTCCCCCTCACTCCTAGTCAGCCCATGTAGATCTCATTCATTTCTCCCTTGCTGTAAATATGTCTTTATTTCATTTTATTTGTATGAATGTTTTTCTTCTGTGTATGCCTGTGTCCCACATGTGTATCTGGTGCCCATGGTGGCCAGAAGAGGACATTGGATCTCCTGGAACTGGAGTTACAGAGGGCTGTGAGCTGCCATGTGCAGTAAATGCTGTTAAAGTTTGAGCAATGAGTGCAGCACTGTTGTGTGATATTTTGTTTTGTGTTCTGACAAATAAAGCTTGCCTGGAGATCGGAGGGTGGTGTTATCCACCAGTTAACCATAGAGGCCAGGCAGTGGTGGCTCATGCCTTTAATCCCAGCACTTGGGAGGTGGAAACAGGAAGTGGTAAGGCAGGGAGGGCAGAGACAGGATCTCAGTCCCTTTTAGTCTGAGGATCTGGAGAGGTAAGAAGTCACTAGTGGCTGCTCCTCTGCTTCTCTGATCTTTCAGGTTATTACCCTGATATTTGACTCCTGGTCTTCATTAATAAGACTAATTAGATTCATGCTTCATGGTATCAACTTTATTTCTTTACAACCTTTTACATATCCTATAAAGTATGACCCACTAGCTCATTTCACAAACTGGATGGCCAAAGCATGGAGAATTATTCATGACTGTAGGTTAATAAGGTGTCCAGTGCCGTACAGCTAGGTTTGAACTCAAATCAATCTGAACTGACAGCTTTCTATTTAACCACCACATACTTCCTTGTGAAGGCAAAGTCTGAATAATATAATAATATGAGCAAATAATATGAACATTTATTCATACTATTATACATTAATAATATAGTAAAATATCTCACACTCAGGCAAATAACTGAAAGACATCTTTCTAACTATTCTGTCTGAGCTATTCAGATGGACTCTATCCAGCTAGACTCCTCCAGTAAATATCCCATGAATATATTAGATTTTCATCATTGTTTCATATAAAAATGTTTTACCACTAATTTGAGCATTCTAGTAGACAACTTTACCTCTTCTGAAGAGTAATTCCTGAAGTCTGTACCCTTCTTCATACTAGTCTTATGTGGATGGTTAATTCTTAGAGCGGTTCTATCCTTTTTCTTCAGATTGTTTATTAGTAACTTAAGGCAGGGGCAATATCAAGAGCTTCCATTTGCTCTCCCCAGGGCACATTAGGTACCCTGAATTTCAATTATCTATGCCCATTCCTGTCTAACTCAATAACAGACCTAACTTTTCCACCTGTGTATTTTAATGCCTGGCATAGATGGTATTTGCTGCTTAGCATTGTTGGCTGTTTGATGAAGGATAAAAACATAGGCTCAGTTAATGGGTCAGTGGATAAAGCATTTGTCACACAAGCCTGACAACCTGAGTTTATAGGATCTACACAAAAGCTGATGTCGTCCCACAGGTGCCTGTCATCCCAGTGCATCTAAAACCAGAACAGGTGGAGGCAGGAGGATCTCAGTAAACTCACAGCCCNGCTTACTCAGCATTAACAAGACAGACTTTATCTCAGATAAAGGGGAAGCTGAGGAAGCCATGTCACATACATACATACAATAAATAAATAATAAATGAAGCAATATACTAGACACTCAATAATTGCTAGTTATTGTGTCTTCAGATTTTATCCAAAANAGGAAGTAGCCCACTTAGAAATATGGTTGTGGGTGAGGGAGCTGAACATCCCCCTTACCAGCTAGGGCACTCGCCTGGGCAGCATAGTAAAGATGACCCTACTGAATGAGGGGTGGTTGAACTGGCCCCTAGGATGTGAGCATGGGAGATCTCCCTGCCCCTCACTACCTGTGGCAGGTGAGAGAGCTGGCCCTGAGGTCATAAGAGTGGCAGAGTTGTCCCTGCGCCTCACCAGCTGTAGCACTTGGGAGAGCGGCCCCTGCACCTTGCCTGGGCAACACAGTAGAGCTGACCCTGATGGTGTAGGTGTGGGAAAGCCCACCCTGAGGGCATGAAAACAGGAAAACTGGCCCCATCCCTTGCTCATTGTTGCAAGGGGTGAACTAACCAGGGCAATGATAGAGAGCTCACCATGGTGGTGTGGACAGGGGAGAGCTGGAGGGCTGACCAACCTTGCAACTACCCCAGTCCAGAACCAGGGTTATGACTTGGCCCACGCCAACATCCACCCCATCTATGAGCTGTAGGANCACNTGAAGGGCCGGTCCTGCAGAACCAAAGCTGCAGGATCTCGACAACACAGGGCAACAACAGGACATCCAAGAGGAGTCCCAGTGAAGATCCAGTATCAATAGTGTAGCAGAAACCAGAAGCCTCGAACCAGACCAAAGATTCTTTACAATGAACACTTGCAAGTAAAGATATATGGATAAAAGGGTTTACTGTGAGACTCACTGTGTCACACTACAGCTTCCATGATGAGATTGATTTTTCCCTTTGTTTTTTTTTCCTCTTTTATTTTATTTTATTTTATTTTGGGGGTCGATTGCAAGGGCAGAGGAAGGATACTTAGGGATGGGGAAATGAATGGGATCGAGATGCATGATGTGGCTCAAAGAATAAATAAAAAGAAAGTTAAAAAAAATAAAGTTCTTTCTTGAAAAACAAAAGATATGGTTGTATAAAAGTTTTTAAACTGACAGTACAAACATTTGAAACATAAACATCTTCATTATCACAGCTCTAAGGATCACTGTTACGAAGCTTAGTTCTATTGATGCAATATTTATTTGGAATTATCAAGTCCTACTCATAGAAATCCCNATTCAATTCAGATTTTATCAAAACTATATACCTAGCAATAGCATACTTTTTACAACATCAGGCTATCACAAAGGATGACCGCACAACACCACAACACTTACCCTTCCATCTCAAAGCTACTGTAGACATTTGCTGACCTTCGGAATTGAAGCACTAAGGATGCCACACTGTATGGAGGATGTTGTAATAATTACTTCCTCCTTGTTGTATCATCAGCACCATGGCAAATATCAGATCTTTACTAGCATGAGATTAGGTACTGTTATGTAATTATAACTAATTATAGCAAATCAGAGATGTTTTTAATTATCAAGAGATATGGCTGAGATGTGTCTCAAAAGAATCCATGTATTGAAATCCTCAGTACCTCTGAATGTGACTGTACATAGAGGGGGGGTGGTTCAAAGAGTAATTAAACTAAGATCTGATGGTGTAGTTCTGCAGTGGAACACTTGCTAAANATGTGCAAGGCTCTGAGTTTGAGCCTAAGCACCACAGTAAGTAAATGAAGCAAAAGCAATTGAGTGGAAACAGGTCATTAGACTGGGTTCTAATCTAATATCACTGTTCTTTTCATAGGAAAGAAAATTAGGTCACAGATGGGTATAGAGAGAAGACCAGGTACAGGCACATGAAGACTGTCTACAGGCCAAGGACAGAAGTCTTAGAAGACTCTAATTCTGCTGTCACATTGATGGTGACAGGGAGCCTAAATGCTGTTGACACACAAATGGTGGACACAAGAGGTATGTGTGGCACTCAGATCATTGTATATCACCCCATTACAGACATGGAAACTGCAGTTTCAGAAGTGTTAAAAGCCATCTCTGATATCAATGTCCAGTGAGCAGAAGCAGGATGCTGACTGAGATCTTGATCCTCAATCCCATCCATTTTCCAGTTTCCAAGATGATGGACTAGAAGAGCCCTGGCTTTGCTCCAAGCTGTGCCCTCAACCAATTTTAAGGCTTCAGAAAGCCATTGTTGGTTTGTTTGTTTGGTATCTTCATTGTAAAATCTGTAAAATGAGGGTTTGAATTAACTAAGGCTAAATACTAAGAGCCTGTGTGAGAGCAGTTCTAGTCTCAAGACTTTAGCTCAAATCGTTTCTTTTAAAATCAAACTTTAAAAATGGTCTCTGTAGACTGATTTAGAAACAGAAGGAAACGCAATTATTTTGAGAGTAACTAGCCCACAGACTCCAAGCCTCTGCTGAAAGAAATGTATACACTCTAAAATATTATTAGATGTGGTAAAGTTAATTCATATTAAAAGTTACTTTCTAGGCCTTCATCCCACAGGCTCTTTCCTGTCAAAGATCCCTCTGTTCTGAGTTTTTTAAGAATTGCATATGGATTTGTGAGCAAAATACAGAACTGAATTCTAAGAGAAAACTTGAATTCCAGTTTTAAATTTCTNAGTAATTAGATAATCGAGTAGGGGGTGGATTCCAGACATTTGTATGAAAAGTGAGGTAATTGGCTTCTGCTTGTCTGCCTCACAGGAAAGTTTACCACTAACTAGGAAGTATCTCTGGAGTATCTTTAAACTTTTTGGAGAAAACTTGCTGTACACACACACACATGCACACACACACTCATCAGCAGGCCAATTATTAGCTCACAGTGTTAACCTACCCTTTTTCTCTTCAATTACATCTCCAAGTTTGAAATAGTCCATGGGTAGATAATTTGCATTTCTTACACCTGTAGTTAAAGCATATTTTTTTAAGAGAGGAAGTATATTGTGGAAAATTGTATGTATGGTAATCGAACATGGCCAGCTCTTTGACTATAAGAAGGGTTAGAATTGTGAGTCATCTTTTTTTTTAAGTTAAATAAATGCAATCTGCCCAGGAGGGAGGAAATGAATATCTATAAACCCCACAACTTCCACCCAATCACATACAGACAAATCAACCTTCGGACAAATCAAATGTCTTCATTTAAAGCTTACCTGGATTTGGCACACTGCCCAGCTTTTCTAAAACTACTGACAATAATATTTTCACCAAAAGTACGCTTACAAAAAAATAAAATAAAAAAAGAAAGAAGGAAAGGAAAGAAAAGGAAGAAAAGCTTTTACTATGATTGCTTTTAAATCATAAGAACTTTTTAACTCAGAAAAGACAGTTGCTTGGGAGAAGGAAAGTTTGCTTCTGAGTTAGCAGCTGGAGGAAACAGGATTAGTGGGTGGGATTGGGGTGTGCTCTGCCCATAAATAGAGGCTCAAGGCTTTGTTGGCACATTCAGAAGCTTGGACGGCAACCCGGGCAGCTCTCACAAAGCAGGAGGGTGGGGATCCCAGGTAAGACAACTCACAATAGCTTTGTGTTGCACTTGCTGAAGTAAGCTCTGGTCTCTGGTTGCTGTGCATAGTTGCAGACAGTCAACTGACAAGATCAAAGCAATGTTTCAAGGGCAGGAAGCTGGCTCTGGAAAGAATATCAGACAACCTGTGGAAGCTTCCTGGGGCCTTTCTTCGGTTAAAAGTAGTGGAGTATCATGTTCCTGCCTAGGTGCAGTGTGACGTTTTCCTCCTAGGACACTGGAGGTTTGTGAGTGGGTGGGTGAACTCAAGAGTTTTCAAACCTGGGTTAGGGTGCAGGAAATCCTGTGAAGATCCCGGCTCCTCTCCCACTAGGTAATGCAAAGGCCACAGGTTCCTCCACTGCAAGAACTCAGCTCAGATTGCCCCCGGGGAATATACTATTGCAAATCAGGAAACAGTTTTCTTTATGCTTCTGCAGTTTTTAAGACTGTCAGAGAGGAGGCTGGGTACTTTCTGAAGCAACAGCAAAAGAGTCACTGAAACTCCCAGCAAGGACATTCATTAACACAAGATGGGGACAGAGTGACAGGAAAATGCACCAGTTCCAGAGGTTCGGTGGCCCAGGGGTGGATCAAAGTCTCACAATAATGTCTTTGAGCATTGGNGCTGTGGGCTGTGAGGGGTTTACACAGATGTTTGTACAGTAGAATGTTTGCAGACTGTTTTCATCATGAGAACTCAGTAGAGTGAATTCCAGAAAGCCATCTCAGAGTGGGATGTTTGTACAGCAGTATTATATTGGCCTTCCTTGAACATCCTGCCATAAAACACATGTGATGTATCAATAGTTCCAGCCTGTAATCTGTAGACCTATAGCAAGGAGTTCTAAGAGCCATGTGTACAGCAAGAATTGACAATGGACTAGGTAAAGCACTTTGCCACCAATTTACTTTTATATTTTCGATATATGTAAGTGCTTATATAAATAATGTATTCAAATATTTGTTGATAAAGTCAAAGAAGCTAATCTATACTTCTGAACCAGCTTGTATTCCAGAAATATAATAATTCTCGCATGAGGCACCTCATCCATTTTTAAATATTAAACAGAAGTCATGACATTAAGAGAGCTGCTAGGTATTGCTAGCTTATAGAATGCTTAAGTTGGTATTGCAGAATTTTAGAAGACAAAAATCATTATTAGCATTCCTGCATCCTTATGAATGTAGAAATTTATAACATTATACCACTGCTTTAGCTTGTGTCTTTTCTGAGCCAATGTGTGGCTCAGACTATGACTTGGATAACAGTTGGCCAGTTTAATTTAAGCCATCACTTGGGTTGGTAACTAAGCGACTTCTTTTTAATCATCTAATNTCTAGCAAAGGTTCCCGTTCAAGCTCACAGATTATGAGGACAATCTACCCTGCTTCCTTTGTAGAGTCTATTTGACTTAATCCAGAACGATACCAATGCTAGAGACAGACACTGTGGGTCTTTCTGCATTGCTTTCTGGGCAGCTTTAGTATTTGGCTTTACCAGATTTGAAGTCTGCAGCATCCCATGATATGGCCCGTAGGTACTTCGAGTGACCTTCCTTTCTCCACTCACACAAGCGTGTCTGGTCATTTATAGTCCTATTTGTGATCATCTGCTGCAGCTTTTCCCAGGAATTAACTGTCAAATAGCAGAGGGGGAGAAAGGGAATTTAACAAGGAAACAGCCTGGGTTTTATTCTCCCTATCACACACATCAGAAAATATATCTGCACACTGGAGTGTTTGCCCTCCCCTGCCACTCAGGCCCAGACAAGGGCAAAGAACGCTCATTTTATGTGTCTCAGTCAGTTCATAGCCTAATGCCATTTGAGCAGATCCTCCAGTAGGGAAAAGGAATGAGTTTCCAGCAAAGTGACAAAGCTACCATGCCTTAAATGAAGTAAGAATGTGACCATGTTATTCATATCCTTCAAGGGCAATGTGTCCATTTCACTGTAAGGGTAAAGATGTCTATGTTTCAGGTGACTGTTTCAGGGAGGGGAGATNGGAGTCAGAACCTTTGCTCTGAATTCATCCCCCAAATCATTTCATCTCTCTGAACTTTAGAGTCTTCATCTACATAGTGAGAAATCAGGGAAGGGGGGAAAAGAGGTACCCCCAAATTACCTACCAGTACCATGCTTTTTTAGTATAACTTTTAAATGTGCATCTCCTTAGCAGCAGAGTATATATATCTACCTAGTTATATATTTCCTTAAAACATATTTATTATTCTATTCAAGATAAGATACAACAAATATTATATATCCACTGAGAGGGAAAGTGGAGCTGGTGATGGCAGATAGACCATAAACAGATAGACCCACAGTAAGTGTTCCCGGGAAACTCCTGCATCACGTGGAAGGCAGCCTTCCACTCCTGCGTCGTGTCTTACCTCAGTGTAACCTGGTTCCCGCTGCTTTCCACTGTTGTGACACACTCTTGAGATTATAATTCCTTTCTGTTTATTTCCCGTGTAGATTTGCCATGGAGAAGATTTCAGTGTCAGCGTTCCTGCTCCTTGTGGCCCTCTCCTATACCCTGGCCAAAGACACCACAGTCAAACCTGGGGCCAAAAAGGACCCAAAGGACTCTCGGCCCAAACTGCCCCAGACCCTCTCCAGAGGTACAAGTCAACGTTTTGTTGACTCCCAACTGCAACTTAATTTATAAGGACTCTGTCTCTTGGTATTAAATGTGTACGCTGAAGATATTTGGGGATTTTTCTAGATTTAGCATAGTTAGTAATCAGGTCTCCCTGCACCGAGACTTTTCTTCTTTTACTACGTCCATCTTATCCGGGTCTTTACCATTACTTTTCAGCAGGCTTGAGCCTGAAACTATGATGTATTTAGAGATACCAACTTCTCTTGTTCTAGGTTGGGGTGATCAACTCATCTGGACTCAGACTTATGAAGAAGCCTTGTACAAATCCAAGACTAGGTAAGGTCGCTGGTTACATGGAGCTCCCTCGAGTCTCTCATGAGCGCCATCTAGTGATGACTATCGACGTTTGTGGCATCCTATTAAACATCCAATCTCCCGTCTCTCTCATAGCAACAAACCCTTGATGATCATCCATCACTTGGACGAATGCCCACACAGTCAAGGTAATCAGATCTTCGAAATTTCTTTTAGAGGCTTCTGTGTCAGGTCAAGGTTTGGATCACTCATCTCTACATTCCTAGAACCTAGCACTCTTGAACAAGAAAGAATATTTTAAAATTTTTAAAAAGAAATGCAAATGTTTCCAGGTTTTGAATTAACTATGGGTGCATTTTTTGAGTAAGAAATGCTGGGGTTCATGCTCCACTTCTTCCACCTTTTCCCATCTGATACATCAGCAAATAATGGATTTACCATTAAATATATCTCCAGTCAGTACTGGCTTCACAGACATGCAACCTGCATGGATGCACAGGCTCCCTGCATTTGGTGTAGTAAACTCAANGCTGTCATCACTTAATTCTAGCACAAGAGGCTCTGTGTTTTCATTTTCCACAGGTCTCTGTGTATTAAGTAGCCCTTCTTGCCCAAACCCAACCACCTCCTACAACCTCNATGCTGCCGCCTTAGTCCAAGCCAACATCACACCTTGTCCACAATACTACAACTGTCACCTCTCAACACATCAGCCAGGCCTCTACACAGAAGCCAGATTGAAGTTGCTCAACACAAATCAGATCCTTCGCTCATGTGCCCCAGTGGCTTCTCATGACAAGTAAAATTAAACCCTGACTCCTGACCATGGCCTCCAAGGCTGGACCCCATCTGGTCAGTGCTTGGTTTTTTTTTTTTCCTGTCATGGTCACTTATTTCCATTCTATCCAGCCTGCCTTCATGCAGTTCATCCCTATTAACCAAGCCCCTCTGCCTGCAGTGACCTGTCTCCAATAGTCTGGGCAATCTGTGCCTCAAATTAACCACTCTATGATCTAAGTATCACCTCCTAAAAGAAATCTGCCATGACAAATTAATAGCTCTTCAAGCCTTTGCTTCACTTTATTTTTCCCCTATGTATGTTACATATGCACTTGTTTATGCTGTGATTCCCACATAAGCACCTGGAGTCTGGAAGTTTCACATGCTTTTCTATTGAAGGTATTTTTCCCTAGTATATAAAATCATGTCTGCTACAAAGTAGTTATTCAATAACACCACAAACCTTTTGCTGGAGGGGCAAAATAGGTATTGTATTTAAAACACTACTCAGCTTAAAAGACAACAGAAAATAACCTAACCAACACCTTTTTTTCTTCTATTACAGCTTTAAAGAAAGTGTTTGCTGACAATAAGGAAATCCAGAAGTTGGCAGAGCAGTTTGTTCTCCTCAACCTGGTTGTAAGTTTCCCCTCATTGTCCCGCACGTCTCCGCTGGGTGCCATGTCTTGAGACTTCTGTGCATCTCAACCACGCTGTATTAACTACAATCTTCTCCAAGTGTCCCACCTTACAGATGAGAACCAAAAATCTTTTACTTTATTAATAATCTTCTTTGAAAATTTTGCATTGCTGGTATTGAGGCCAGCACCTGGCACATGCCAAGGAATATTCTACCGCTGAGCCACATCCTCTGCTTCTTTCTTAGAAATTTATGCGGCACACTTATATTTTAATGTAGTAATTAATAATCTTATCTGAAAAATACTCTTTGTAGTCAGGATCTCTGTGTTGCCATAGTAACCAATTTTGTGTTTTGCAAATCACTGCCTTTGCCCATCTCCTTCCAGTCCTGGCTCACTGATCCCTGTCACTTCTTTCTCTCCATGGGAGAGAGCTCCGGCTGGTTATATCTGCCCATGCGCCTGGATGTTAGCTTCATACCTCCTGTCTCACTTCCTCATCACCAAGCCTCCTGCCTTCCCACATGCTTTCTACTCTATAACAAATGGTCTCCTACTCATCCAATCACAGCTACCTGGAGTCTCCCTCCTTGAGCTGTTGTGTTCTTTGAATATTACATCTGTCAGCTACTTCCCTTCTGTCCTGTATCACATGCTGCTTTTTCTGCTCCATGATGCTTGTCTTCTCGTCTGCTGTGAACNCTTTACAGAAGAGACTCCCTGGCAATGCTTTAGGCCTATGGTACAGTAAGAGTCATGTTCTCTTTTCTGANTAGTTTTTAAATTAGTCTAGAAAGTAATGGACTCCACTGTGGCATTTTTTATATGACAATGTAATGGACTCCACTGTGGCATTTTTTATATGACAATGTANCGGACTCCACTGTGGCATTTTCATGTGCACTTTGCTTTTGCTGCCTCCACCCCACCAGTCTCCTTGCTCATTCCTAAAGCCCTCTTTCTGTTTAGATATTCTCTAACCCTTTTTCAACCCCCAGCCCTCTCATAATAACTGTGTTTTACCCCTCATGGTGCCCTTTCTAGTTCCAGGAAGATTTAACGGACACATTTTTGCATTGGCAGGTTGGAAAATACCTAAAGAATAAACAAACAGCTGTTTTTTATTTTGTTTTGTTTTGTTTTTTGATTGCAGTATGAAACGACAGACAAGCATCTTTCTCCTGATGGCCAGTATGTTCCCAGAGTTCTGTTTGTGGGTAAGTGGGGGTTCCAGTGACATAAGACACACTGAAGATTATGCAGCGGCAGCCACATCCTGTCTCCCCCTAATATCACACCTTCCCATCTATGTCCCCAGCCTCAACAGCCACTTCACTATGAGCAAGGTCACCGACCTCTACCAAGGGGCATGGCATTCTGGNTGGGATAATGCTAAGTCTCACAATACACTTTCATCAGAAAGTGTAAACTATTATTTCGCCAAATGACTTCTTTGCTTCTCTGCTCATTTTACCTCCTATCTTCTGCTCCAAGCACATCTGTGAAGGCAGGGCCATGTTTTCCTCATTGGCTATCANTCACTCGGCTTTTACTTTGTTCTTATTGGAGGATGTTGTATTAACATGGCAGAGCTACACGTTTCTGCCCACCATACAAGCCCAGTGTGATCCTGTGATAGGCTCTCAGGAAGTGGTTGTTGAAAGGCTTAATAAATATATAAAGTTTGGCTTTAACCAGTCACAGTCACTTAAACTGTAATTAAGCCCACTGCCTAGAAGAGCTCATCAAGTGGGCAACCTAGATAAGTCATCAAAGCTTGCATTGAAAGTGAAAGTCAGGGCAGAGAGAAGCAAGTGATGGGGAAAAGGAGGAGGGCTGAACTAGAGCGCTCATTTGTAGAAGAGTCTGAACACTGGAGGCAACCTGGGGTTGTCTAACTCTGCCTTAGATGGGACTTTTCTGAAAATCTCCTAGAAGTTTCTGAGCATATGCATCCGCATTTTTTGCCTTCAGCCATAGTACAAATCCAGATGCACTAACTTGTGGAGCTCACTAGTTCTCCACGCTGGCTGAGTGTTAGAATCCCATGAAGGTTTGAAAAACACAGCTGCCCTGGCTGTGTCACAAACTAGTGATTAGGTTCTCCAGGGGTGTGATGTAGGAAGCCATGGTTTTTAAGAGCCTCCAGGTAGTTTGAGTGTACCAGCATGTGTATAAAGGCCTTGTGTTAATTTCATAGCAANGTTAACTGTGTCTTTGTATCCTCTCATGTGGAGGCATCATTGCTAAGTCTTTAATGAACAAATGAATCTCTGCTTCTGGTAATTCATTGTCTGTTGGTCCTGGTCCAATATTCTGAAGTGACAAANACAGTCCCCTCCAGGAAGTGACAGACTGCAAACATCCGGCTGGTTCTCACATGTCATCTTCCCCATTTGAGGACATTNATTTCACCTCCCCTTTTTTTCAGTTTTAGGAATCCAGCTCAGGGCCTTGTGTGTACTTGGCAAATGCTCTACCATCAAGTCCCACCCCACCCCTCAGCCACTCCTTCCAAAACAAACGTGTCTAGACCTCTCTATACTCCCTTACTGTTCCTCTGGATGTACCAAACCTTTAAAGTATCCTTTTCTCATTAATTACATAATTTCAACTTGCATAAAAATATGACAGAATGAATGTATTTGTTTGAGGGTTTTGTTGTTGTCGTTTTCTTTTTGAAACAGTTTCATGTAGTCTAAGCTAGCCTCAAACTCTCTATGTGGCCAAGAATAACTTGGAACCCCTGATCCTCCTACCTCCAGGCTCCAAGTGCTGAGATTACTGGCATGCACCACCGTGCTCAGTTTGATCAATGGATTAAAACCTAGAGGGATATTTAAAGAGAGATAGAAGGAAAAATTCATAAATCTATATTTTTAAAATACAGCTGATTAATCACAAAGTATTAAAAATAAAAGTGGCTGGCACCATGTGTAGTTATCTGACCCTTCTGTGCTTAGGGACTTGCATTATTTTGTTTAAAGAAAGAAAGCAGATTGGGGATATAGCTCAGTTGGCAGAGTGTTTATCTCGGATGCACCCAGCCCTGGATTTCATAGTATAAACCAGGCATGGTGGCTCTGATCAAAAATTCCATCACTCAGGAGGCTGAGGCAGGAAAATTGTAATGAATTTGGGGTCAATCTCATGTACATAGCCTGTACTACAGAATGAGACTCTGTCCAAAACAAACAAGCAAACAAAAATAATGCTGAAAATAAACAAACAAACAAAAAGACAGAGAATATCTGACCCAGGTTAACTCCTCCCTTCCCCAGCAAATCACAGGCTTCCTTCCATCTCTCACTTTCAAACCCCTCAATNGAAGATAATCNTAACCAAATACCAGCATTAGAAATATCTAATTACCGAGGCTGTTTTTAGGGATGCCAATTAGGAGCAACGAAATTACTTAAAAATCTCACAGTAGTTCTATAGTAAAGAATGCTACATTTTCACAAAGAAAACCCACAAAATATGCACTGTCCGATTTTTCAGGCCACTAGACAGGATGACAAGGTTCGAAACCTTTTCCAGAATAGCACTGTGCAGCTGTTGAATGTTCCCTACTATGCCCTGCACTGCTCGGGTGATAACTCCTGGGCCAGGTAGCAGAAGAGAGGAGGCTGAGTGCCACACTGCCTCCTGACATAGTTTCTTCCACAGGGCACAGAAACAACAGCTTCAACACACACTATAGGCTCCCTGGAAGCAAAAGTGTTCCATCGTTGTTCTTTATCTTTGCAGACCCATCCCTGACAGTGAGGGCAGACATCACTGGAAGATACTCAAACCGTCTCTACGCTTATGAACCTTCTGACACAGCTCTGTGTAAGTGTTGCCTCCAGCCTAGTTGGAGATCCTCATTGCTACAGTGATGAGGAGAGACCCCGACTGAGGCGGGCTAGACCTCTGACCAGGGGTGCCAGAGAATCAGTTTGACCCAGACTAACTTTTTGCCCCCGGCAAATCACANGCTTCACTCCATCGTCCACTTTGTAAACATCTCAATGAAGGATAAATCATTCAGTTGAGGTATAAGCTCCTCCAGGAGACTCTATCAGCACACTGTCTTCCCCAGCTTTTCTCCCTGCACAACAGCACACAAACCCTTCTGTCACAGAGCAGCTTCAGGAGAAGTCACAACAGCCTTGCTTCCATTTCCCCCAAATAATGAGAGGGAAATAATTTAGTCCATTTTGCTGTGGTTAAACTCAGGTTCAACTTGAAATCATCATGAGCAAATGATCCGGAGAGTGCCTGGCTCACTTTCTCAGCAGCCCAATATGAGGGGGAGAGGAGAGATGAGGGAGAAGAAAAGAGACTGACAGATGAGGCCACCGATGGGAGGCTATACGAGCTGTGACACCTGANTGGTTCTTCTGGGGAGAAATTGGATTTTGTTCTAGTCACTTGCAGTGGCTCCTAGAACCTCCCTATCCGAACCTTAGCCATTACCCATATGCGCTATTTAATTTTAAGTTAATGTTAATGAGATGACAACCTTGGTTTTGAAGTCGCACCAGCCACATGCAGTATGCACACTGGAGATATGTTCCTCCTCACAGAACTTTGTTGGACAGTACAGACTCAGAATAGTAATTACACTGGGGAGGAAAGCCTGGACCTAGTGAACATGAGCACTCCCATGGCCCATTAGCAATGTCTCCAGGAAGAGCCTCTGCGACACAGGGCACCATGTTCTAAGCGTGGGCATTTGTGAGATTCAGGGTATGTCTTCCTAAGGTGAACCGCATTACGGGCAGACACCCAAACAGGTAAGATCACCATGCCTTCCCTGTTTAACAGTTACGTGTAGAAGTGAGTAGCAGCTGCTCAGTACATCGTCCAGATACCTCACTCCATTTCACCAGTTGCTGCTGACGAGAATGACCTCAAGTTTGGGNTCTGGAGCAGTAGTTTTGTCACTTGTCAGCTGTATGACTTNAGTAAATAACTCAGCCTCTCTGAGCCTGTCCCAGTGANGAGAAACAAGACAAAGTTTTTGCGGGGATGGATGAATTCATCTGTACAAAAATCCTTGGTGGGCTGACCGTCCTCACTTATACTCCCCAGACTTCTAAAATAACTTGCAGTAGCTGCACACACCTGATAATACTTCTCATGAACATGATTTAAAATCTGCTTCTAAACTAGGTGTGGTGGTCCACACNTTTAATCCCAGCACTCAAAGGTCAATCTCTGTGAGTTCAAGGCCATCCTATTCTATATAGCAAGTTCCAGACCAGCCAGAGGGACATGATGAGCCTCTGTCCCAATAAGTTAATTAATTAAATTAAAATTAAAACTGCTTCTACATTAGCCAAAATTAGTCAGTTTGCTGCTGACAGAGCTTGTGCAGCTCTGGGAAGAAAAAACTTGAGGAGGAATTGTTAAAGAACAGAGAACACTGAGAACAACAAAATCCATTGCACTTGACTATAGAAAGAAAAATAACAGTAAAATTACCAACTGTTTAACCTAAGACTATAGAACACTCTGTCAAACAATGAATCCAGCCCCCAAATGCCAGGGTTTATTGTATCACTGGTGTCTGTCTTAGTTACTTTTCTATTGCTATAAAGAGACACCATACAGCAGTTTATTGGGGTTTGCTTATAGTTTCAGAGGGTGAGTCTGTGACCATCATGGTGGGAACATGGCAGCAGGCAGGTAGGCATGGTGTTGGAGCAATTGCTGAGAACTCACATCTGATTCATAAGCAGGAGTCAGAGAGAGAGAATGGGCTTGGCCAGGGCTTTTGAAACTCAAAGCCTGCCTGCCCCCAATGATAAGCCTCCAACAAGGCCACACCTCCTAATCCTTCCCAAATAGTTCCATCAGCTAGGGACCAAGCATATTTGAGCTTATAGGGGTCATNCTTGTTCAAACCACATCATTTCTAATGGTAACTTGATTGTCCTAATTTTTCTCCCACCAGTGCTGGACAACATGAAGAAAGCTCTCAAGCTGCTAAAGACAGAACTGTAGAGCCAACTGCGCACTGCACCAGGTGATAAGACGGCAGAAGCACTATGAAGTTGCTGATTACATTACAGTTTATTGTTACANAGATGTATATTTTAAATTCCCATGTGTGGGAAAACAATACTGTTATCTACTACAGTGAAGCATGATTTTCTAAAAAATAAAGTCTTGTGAGTACTCCAGCTGAAGGGTTGTTTCTATTGGTTTTTCATAGAAAAGCTATTTGGACCAGCCTGGCATAGCAGTGCATGGCTAACATTCCTATAGAGGCAAGAACACTATNCTGAANTGGAGGCGAGCTTGAGCTCCAGAGTAGGATGCTGTCTCAAAATGGAAAAATATTGTGTTTTCAAATTAAAAGGAAAGAAGGAGGGGAGGAAAGGCTATTTGGTTCTGGTTTACTCACTAAACAGGNACATTGGACACACACAAAGTGCTCATGAAGAAACAAGACAGAGCTAATTCAAACAATGAAGATAGAAGTCATCAAGGTTGTTGCTGTCATCCTGACACACTATAGGATATTCTTGACGATACATGAGCTTACCCTGTAGAAGCATTAAACAGCAAATGCTTTGTTGTAAAAGATAATACATGAAGGCAACACCCTCCCCCCAACACACACACACAAAATGGAACGTCATGTAGAAACGGCCATTCCTATACTAGCTAGGAACTCCTAGGTACACACTTAGTAATTCAATTATAGACAGATTTTTGTTCCACTTAGTGATCTCAGAGAAAGCCTCTGGCACATCTGTGGCTGTCTCCAGAAGACTCGCCCACCAGAACAGTCACTGGTGGGCCTGTTCTCAGCCTGCACTCTAAAACACCGTAGAGAAACTGAGAAGTACTCTTGTGCAGGTGCAATCTGNAGGAACCAGAACCCAGGCCTAGAGTGGCCTCAGGCTGATTACCTCATCGCATCCACATGTGACTGGGAGGAGGCAAAGGGCAGCAAGGAACTGCAAGTGAAGTCGAGGTCAGAGGTCACTGCTGTTTGGAGAAATGAGGAGGCACAGCATCAGGCAGTGAGGTAGCTTTGCCTGCTTAACACNATTCTGGCTAGCCACACTGAATCTCACATAATCATGTGGACTTCCTGCCAGCCACCCGCACTGGCCCCTGATGCTCTCAGGGTGGGTAGCTTCACTGGATAGTTCCTTTTCTGACCAGATGCTTTGGCACTGATGATTTTCCCAGAGTGCTCTTCTATCTCTCACAGGGATGATGAGCATGCGGGTGACCTGGTGACACAAACGCCTACGCTAAATATCATGGGGGCCATGAGTTTACCTCACAAGCAGCAAACTTACTTGTGTTGGAAAAAGGAAAGTATTACAATTAGGAAGCTTCAGAGGGGCAGGCAAGATGGCTCAGCAGGTAAGAGCACCTGCCACTCAGGATCTGAGTTCAATCCCTGGGATCCACATGGTGGAAGGGGAAAACAACTCCTGCAAGTTGTCCCCTGACCTCCATATGTGAGCCATGGTGACGCGCACGCGTGCGCGCACACACACACACACACACACACACACACACACACACACACTAAATAAATAAATGTTTGGGGCTGGAGAGATGGCTCAGAGGTTCAGAGCACTGACTGCTATTGCAGAGGACACAGGTTCAGTTCCCAGCACCCACA
>LZPO01066431.1:84367-94554 GCA_001675575.1 Neotoma lepida | reverse complement strand
CCACCACCACCCGGCTCTTAAATGTTTAATGAACGTGGCATTCCAATTTTCAAGATAAATGAGAATGGCCCCATGTTTGAATGCTTGCGTCTCTTATACACATCTAGACCACCACCACCCGGCTCTTAAATGTTTAATGAACGTGGCATTCCAATTTTCAAGATAAATGAGAATGGCCCCATGTTTGAATGCTTGCGCTCTAACTGAAGAAGTGTTCNGGGAGGATTAGGAGATGTGGCCTTGGAGGAGGAGGTGTGTTACTGGGGGTGAGCTTTGAGGTTCCAGAAGCCCAGGCCAGGCCCAGTCTCACTCTGCCTCAGGCTTGTGGATAGGATGTGAGTTCTGAGCTATTTTGCANCATGCCTGCCTGCCTGGTGCCTTGTTCTCTCCACCATGATGGTCACAGAATCACCCTCTGAAACTGTAAGCAAGGCCCCAATTAAAGGCTTTCTTTTATGTCACCTTGGTCACGGCATCTCTTCATCACAGCAAATAAGAAAGTAAATAAAACAGATGGTGACAGTTGTAAAATATAAATATACTTAAAGCCATGGAACTGTATGTTTATAATGGTCAAAATTATGAATATATGTATGTATATATATATGCATATATATATATATGTATTTATATACCCACAATACTTTTTCCAGTTTTATCTTAGACCCCATAGGTGAGAGGGGCAGAAAGAAAACTGGCTTTAAATGACTGTGCTACACCTTTAATCCAGCANATGGGAAACAGAAGTAAGCAAATCTTTGTGAGTTGGAGGCCAGCCTGCTGTGGGATGTCTTTCTGTATGCCGTGAATATGTGTGGCTCCCACTGGATAATAAATAAAGCTGTTTTGGCCTATGGCAAGAAAGCTTACAGCCAGGTGGGAAATCCAAGCAGAGAGACAGAGAGAAGGGTGGAGTCAGGGAGACGCCAGCTGCCACTCAAGGAGCAACAAGATGCTAGCAGACCCATAACACCAGGGCCACGTGGCAACATATCGGTTAACGGCAATGAGTTAAGATGAAAGAGCTAGTTCTATAAGCCTCTGTGTAACTATTTTATAAGTGGCTGCGGGACTGTGGGGCCAGGCGGGACCGAGAAACTTCTGGCTATACCAGCCTGGTCTACACAGTGAGTTGCAGGGTAGCCAGGGGTACATAGAAAGATCCGGTTTGGAAAAAAAATGTTGAGTCAACATACTGGGGTAAACCAATCTCACCTGCCGCAGAACCAGTCTTGCTCAAACGATCATTTAATCTGTTTGGATTTGGGTTTTGGGTTTGTTTGTTTTTGTTTTCCCCTTGCATTCGTAATCTTATGTAGTTAGTGAGTTTTTCCATTGTCACCACAGAGAATGGGAGACAGAGCAGGAAGGACAGAAAAAAGTTCTAAGCAAGGCCAGAATTCTCTTCACTCAGTTTAAGAAGCTGTGATCACATCGGTTTAATAGTAGCCCCTTGCCAAGTTAAGACCTCACCTCTTGGAAAAGAATGAGATACAGAGAGTAAGCAAAAGTGGTTTCACCCTCCACAGGTGGCAAAGCCCATTCTTTGATACATACTTTAACTCTGGCAACTCCCTCAAGGACTCCTTTGAGAATGAATTTCCAAGATAGTTATTCTAAGGAGAGCAGTGACAAGTAGCTGGATTCATAGCAGGGGAGTCTGACTTTCCCCTTCCCAACTGTCTTAAAGAACAAGCTCAAGGAGTGCTGTGCCCAGGTATGACAGAACATTCAAGAAAAACTGCAACACGGGGCTGGAGAAATGGCACAGTGGGTAAGAGCACTTGCTTCTCCTCAAGGGGATCCAAGTTCAGTTTCACATTCGGCAGCTCAGAACTATCTGCTAACTCCAGACCCAGGTGATCCACCCTATTCCAGCTGCCATGGGCTCTGTACTGACATGCACATAACCCACACACAACCACTTATGCACATAACTAAAAATGAATCTTAAAAATTAAAAGAAAAATGAAACTAGGACTGGCCTGTCCTTCCCCATCTCTTCCCTCAAATGCTGTTTGCATAAATCCCCCCTAACCAGAAGCCTAATAAGGTTGGCCGTTAATGTTCATGTCACCCCCAGTAAAACTATTCCTACACAAGCAGTCACATCTTAGAGTTACAATGCAATCTTCTATAATCTCCTCGTAGGAAATGTGCTCCCGTCTCAGTATTTTCTCAACTAAAAAGTTAAATAGTTTCACATATTTAACGTATTTATAAAGTGATGAATAACTGAGGCAGGGTTAAACAAATATTTAGGATCAATGAAGGAGGAGGGTTTGGGTCAAAGAAACCCAGGACTGAATGCAGGGTTTCCTCTCCCTCTCTGGAAGGTTCCATCCGGTGGTGTATTTTCAAGGCTGAGCATGCAGAACTGGTTTTCATAGTAAACACTAAGCTGCCCCCAGAGCACAGAGTGTCTGAGATGAACTTCACCCACGGTGAGCTCAGATGTGAGAGGACGGCCAAGCCTTTCCCTTTGCACTGGCTGTATTTTCCTGAGCTAAAATTTCACCTTTAACACCAAGGCTGACTGAGCAAATGCTCTCAGGAACATTCGTCTAAACGGAACATGTAAACAGGGAATCACAGAACTGCTTCAGTGAGTTCCTTTTCAAGGCAGTAAAAGGTTTGGATGAAGAGAGGGAGGGTTTGCTATACAATCAGTGGCTGTAACTTGAGATCTGCACTTCTCTCCACGCTTCATTCACACTCTGTGGCTGCATGTACACAGGGGAGTACCCATCCTACAAGCAGGAGGAGCCTTGCCTGGGCTTTATAGGTGCACAGGTGGGCCATTCATGGAATGGGATTGGATGGACCTGTTCAAAGAGCTTTCCAGTAGATGTGGAAACAGCATGAAATGGCAGATGTATGGATGTATGTCTTCACTCATAAACAAACGGATCACAGCAGCATCATAGAAGGGGGTGGATAATCACCACCTTCAGATCCTAGGAAAAGAAAAAGTCAGATTCATTTGACAGAGAATAGCCTGGCTCTTAAAAAGTGCATCCTGACTGGCTAGTCATTTACTGCTCACTTATATAATCCAGTAATTTCAAAATCCTAATGATTCACCCTGGGCTCTAGTAGCATATGAGTTGGGAGAATCACCTTAGGTCTGAGGCTGGCCTGGGCTACAGAGAATTCAAAAACATATAGACATACACATAGCAAGACCCTGTCTCAAA
Source organism: Neotoma lepida (assembly GCA_001675575.1). NCBI lineage: Eukaryota > Metazoa > Chordata > Mammalia > Rodentia > Cricetidae > Neotoma > Neotoma lepida. The sequence continues at coordinate 91,357 of LZPO01066431.1, read as the reverse complement.
AGACAAAATCCATAACAAACAAAAATACTCACCAGGGCCACCTGATTTAAAAGACAAGAACAAAAACAACTTTATTTTTCTTGNGTGTGTGTATGTGTGTGTGTGTGTGTGTATATGTTGGAGTATGTGAATGTGTACAGGTACCTGAGTCCAGAGGCATCAGATAGCCCTGCAGCTACTGGAATTACAGACTACCATGACCCATCAATGTGGGTGCTGGGAACAGAACTCAGGTCCTCCTCAAAAGCAGAGAGCCTTCTCAACAGCTGAGCCATTTCTCCAAGCCCCCAGACCCTGATTTTCAACTGTCTGACTACAGTAAAGTCATTGCAATTAGAGCACAAACCAAGTCACGGGCAATTTATATGGTTCCATTTGCAATCATTTACACCAAGATTGAGTANGCTAGGATTCCAGAACCTTGTCAGACATTTTGAACTGCACTTGAACAAACAGAAAAATTACAGGATGATTGAAAAAGAAAACAATTCAACACGGTCCTTTCATGAGTCACAGCTCCTATCTTATGGCATAAGCAGTTCTGCCCAGGTGGCCATAGTGCTTGGCATGACACCTAGAAATAGCACAGTTCTACTTCTATACAAGACTTNCTAGCAGCAGAGAGTCACGGAAGAGTCAGACCAGTAAAATGCTCCAAAGTGCACTAATCTGTAGATCAAGCCTTTACCAGCCTTCTTGGTCTAAAACTTACCAAAAAAATCACCAGTAATGCATCACATGCTACTCCAAAGCAAGACAGGAAATTAACTATTACTAATGGGAAATAATGTGTGTACTCTTCCCATATAAATATGAGTGACTTCTCAAAGAAATAAAAATGCCTTTCTTAAAGAAATAAAAATGCCTTTCTTATCATGCAGATAAAATTAATCACTGAAATAGTTCGATAAGGCATTTAGGGACCAGAAGGTTTTTCAGTAGTAACAGTGCTTGCCACCCAGCCTGATGACCAAGTTTGATCTGTAGGACCCATATGGTAGGAGAGAACCAAATCCTACAAACTGTCCTCTGACCTACACACACACACACACACACACACACACACACACACACACACACTATTATTTTTTAACCTAAGAAAGGATTTGAGGATAACTACCAATAGATGTCACTACTGGGAATTTATTTCCAAGCCTTGATTAAACACTATTTTGGTGTACAATAGAAGGCTATCAAAGAGCAGAAGGAAAGACCCAACTTGCCTTAGTTTATCAATGCTCCCAGTACTTTCTTTTGATTTAAACATCCATACACAAAGAAAGGTTTCCAGCTTTTAATTTTTAATGTAACATACAGAGCCACAAACACCATTTCTGTCTCAATTTAAGGAAGGTAGCACATTTAAATATGTTTGGATTTGACAACTTGCTGTCACAATTCCAAGAAATGTCAATAAAAAGTTTTTTTTAAGATAATCAAATATCTTTCTGTTACATAGGCCACATATTGATTGCAAATTGCTTACCAATACAATGTTTTGAACTTCAAATTATTAAAATAAAAAATGTCAGATTATGTAGATATATACTATCTTTCTCAAACTCATCCCGTTTTGAAAGCTGAAGATAACTGTTACACACCAGAACATTTCCCAAATGGCACCTCCTTTGCCCTTGACTATAAAAGCTAAACTTTAGTTTCCTAAAGACACAGCTATTTCTAGAATACACAGATGTAATCGTGACATACTACTAGAACTAATGACCACTTCTATGTTAATAATTTTTACTACAGTGTAGCTTTCCTAAAAAGACAAAAAGCATAGGCAACTTTAGATTTCTCCTAATGAACTGAACACAACAGACTTTCTTCCCTTCTGGCTTCATAAACTTCAACTGTCTTCGGCGGGAGCCGCCTGCACAGCCCATGCTCTGTACAATTATCCTGATGAGATGGAGATTTAGGTTCACAATATCATTCCCCCAGCGGTGTCATACACAGTTCTACAGCAGGTAAAAATGCTAAGAAAGGCCACAGTGGACAGTGCCAGACACCAAGAACAGTAGATTACAGGGACCACTGAGGGTCAGGGAACACCATGAATTTCAACTGCTTTTACAGCAATGTCAACAAAACACGTTTAGAGAAATGCTGAGTGAAAATATTTAGTTCCACTGTTGATAATATAGTTTTCAGATAGTGTTTCCTCTGTCAAATAAACAAACTAGTTTAACTTAAGATTAGAGAAAATGAGCATGATCAACATGGGAAAACTTTTCCTTGTTTTCTCATCAAAGGAAAGCACTCGGGTTGGCTCGAGGGTCTTTCTGGTTTCTGTATCTGTAGGTCAGCCAAACACCCAGGATCTGGAATTAAAAGAAAAATCAAATGTTGTGTAGATTNAGTTAGTCAANGGAATAACTGAAACTTCTGAACTACTTTTGCTTGCTTTTTGTTCAAAGAGGGGAGACTTCAGGCAAATTAAAGGACAGGCCCTAATACACTGAAATATGAACACTGTGGTAGTCTGCATGCTGCCAGGAACCTACAAGTGTTACTGTCCGAGATAACGGGCCTCTGACGGTGTGATTATGCTAGGAAGAGATATTGTAGGTGGGCTCAAAGGTGCAATCACTGTGGTCCTGACAAGAGGGAGCCGAGGTGGACCAAGTGAGGGAACAGAGATAAGGTGAGGACAAGGAAGGAAGACAGAGGCACTGCAGATTCCACACTGGCAGCTGAATTTGAAGCTGGAATGGCAAGCTTGACTTTTCCATTTTGATAAACAGCCAAATGTGAATTCTGCATGTTTTTTACATTATTTTTATTTACATTATTTTATTCTTAATTATGTGTATGTGCATATGTGCAGGAGTGCATCCAAGAATCCACAGGTATTGAAGACCCCTGGAGCTTGAGTTACAGCAACTGTGAGCCACCTGACCTGGGGGCTGGGAACCAAACTCTGGTCAGCTCCAAGACAACTGCCCTAAGCAGCTAGCATTACTAATACCTGAGCCATCTCTCCAGCCCTGTCAAGTAAGTATTTTTAATAACAAGAATATCTGGAGTCAGTTATTAAATCAAATTCGGTAGATTCTTCTCAAAAGACAATTTACTAATACAGAGTTTCATTCATTGTTTCCTTGGACAGGCTCTCACTATGTAGTCCAGACTAACCTGGAACTCAGAGAAACCTGCCTCTGCTTCCCAAGTGCTATGATTAAAGGTATGCACCACCAAGCCCACGTCATCAAAATTTCTTGAATATTCTCATTTTATGTCATATTTTATACCTAGAAATGCATCCCAAGAGGAAACCTGGGTGCATGAAAACAACATTCCACACACAGGAGTCAACTGTGTAAATATTTACATATTAAAAGGAAATTAAGTGGTTGTTCGCTTACTTACTGCGATGGCCCAGTAAGTAAAGGCACTTACTTGCTACAAAGCCTCATGAACTGAGTCCCTCAACTTTGATTGCCAGGACCCACATGGTGAAGAGAGAGAAGAGACTCCCAAAAGTTGTCCTGTGACCTTTACACATCCATCATGGCACAAGTGCACCCACACCCAGGTAATTAAATAAATGTGAGCTGGGCAGTGGTGGAGCACACCTTTAATCCCAGTACTCAGGAGGCAGAGGCAGGGGGATCTCTGAGTTCAAGGGCAGCCTGGGCTACAAAGCGAGTTCTAGGACATACAGGGCTACACAGAGAAACTTTGCTCCCAAAAAATATAAATAAATAAATAAATAAATTAATTAATTAATTAATTCAACTTTTTTAAGAGGTGGGGTGGGATGGCTTAGAAGGTGGAGGCACTTCTTCCAAAGCCTGATGATCTGAGTTCAATCTTCAGAAACTATATGGTGGAAAGAGACAACTGATTCCAGAAGACTGTCCCTGTGATCCTGACACACCCACTGTGGCAATCCACGTTGCCCCCTAACACACATACATACAATAATTACGTGTAATTTTTAAGAAAGAAAATTAAATCGTCAAACAGATTAAGTGATCCCATTTATGGCTAAATTTTAAGTATATAAAACACAGAATGTTTGCAACTTTCTATGGATATATATTGCTCCTGTAAATAGCCTACTGGGTTTCTATAGCTATACACACAAACTTTGTTAAAATAATTATTTGGTTCATAGTCTTCTGTTATCTGTTTAAAACAGAAGTNTGATGTGGACATCTCATGTTTCAATAATAATGACACACTGTCTTTTCTAATAGGGCTATGACATATACTAATAACTTATCAATGGCTACACAACACTAGCTACCCCTCATGTACCAAGTACTGCCAAAGCATTCCAAGTTTTCCATGCACTGGCTCCTTTAGTCATAACACCAGAGGTGGCTACTGATTACTGTAATCCTCCTTAGAGAGTGAGACACACAGCAAGATCAAATAACCTGCCCCAGGACACACAATGAGGAAGTAGATGCACTCAGTTTCCAGCCTCATTACTTCAGCTTCTGCGTCATAGATCTCAATTGATCCAGCATATTGTCAAGAAGCAAAAGGGGCCCAAAGATTTATCAGAAAAATAAATGGCTTGAGGGCCAGAGAAACTGCTCAGCAGTTAAGAGAGTATGTGCTACTCTTGCAGAAGACTGGAGTTTGGTTCCCACATCTAGTGGCTCACAACCATCTANACCTCCAGATCCAGGAGTTCTAATACCCTCTTCTGGCCTCCAGTGACATCCACACTCATGTGCATGTACCTACACACAGACACACATTCATGTACATANTTAAAAATAAACCTTTAAAAGTTGATTATAAATAGCTTGTGTATTCATTTTATGTTATGTAATTATTTCCATGAAATAAAATACTATACATGGAATTTTTTTAATTAAAAAGGAATTTTAAAACTGTCATGGTGGCTCACACCTATAATACTAGCACCCAGGAGGCTGAGACAAAGAGAATTAAGACCAGCAAGGGTTATATATACAGTAAGACCCTGCCTCAAAAANGAGAATTTTTTTCTTGATACATATTACCAACTCAGAAACATCAAGAAATGTTCACAAATATTGAGAGCTTAATACAGAATTAGCATTCTGGTTCTGCCTACTAATATATAAAAGTTTACTAATTAGTATAAATAGATTAATGTAATATAAACATATGCAAATAATGACAGTAGCAACCTACAGGTTTTAGAAAGGTAGTAACAGGAAAAGGGGGGATGTTTCTGTTCGTTCCCACCAGCCTGCCTCCGCCTTGGCAATGGCAGTTACATCACCACCAGGCACCACAGGTGGGGTGCATTTCCAGCGAGATGACAGCCTTAAAAGTGTTCCTCCGTCACATCTCTCTCGCCTGTTCTCCTTGTCTGCCTGCCTGCCTCNAATGTCCCCACTCTGAGATGGCCTTTCACTCTTCTGCTTTCCTCTCCCCCTCCCCCAGTTTCTTGCATCAGACCTGTCACTTGTGTAGTTTCTCAGTGGCACACCTGACAGGGCCCGCCAAAGGTACCCTTTCCACCGTTTTTTATCCTTTCAGTGTCAGGCAATTTTTTTTAAGTTGAAAGTAACACAATTTTTATACTTTTTTTATTTTTGAGATTATAATNTAGTTACATTTCTCCCTTTCTTCTCGTCAAACCCTCTCCTACACCCCTCCTCAATCTCCTTCAAATTCATGGCCTCTTCTTTCATTAATTGTTACTGAATGCATAAATATATATGCCTATTCCTACCCATAATCTTCTCGGTCCATACATGTTATTGTACGTAGTTTTCAGGGCTGACCGTCTGTACTGGATAACCACTTAGCGAGCTCTTCTCTGGAAAGATCACCACACTTCTCCCACTCAGCTTTCTTCAGCTGCAGGGGCAATTTTTTTTTCCAGAGACAGGGTTTCTCTGTGTAGCCCTGGCTGTCCTGGAACTCACTCTATAGACCAGGCTGGCCTTGAATTCAGAGATCTGCCTGCCTCTGCCTCCAGAGTGCTAGGATTAAAGGCGTGCACCACCACAGTCCAGCAATAAGGGCAATTTTTAAAAGCAAATCTTTACATGCATATATGTGTATTATAGTATTATATATTAGCATATATTAAGTAATATATGCTGTTCTACTTATATATATACTTATGTTATAATATAACTGTTCTACTTATGAAGAAATTAAACTACAACTTATTGTGTGAATCTAGAAAGAGAAGAAAGCTCAGAGCTAATTCACTCTAATCTCTTTTCACTTATTACAATTTACATAGGACAAACAGATCAAGAATGGCACTCCAGCATAAAGTTTATATTAGATTTGTCAGATGTCTGATTCCAAGCTAGGGTGTTCCTAGCTCCCTGTGTAGTGACCTCAGGGAAAGGAACTTTCAGATATTAGGTATTCTGCAGAAGTACAATGCTGTGTTCTCTAGATAGAACTCCCTATCACAAAGGGAGAAGACAAACCTCTGTAAAACTGAAGAAGAGACCAATGCCACCAACAAATCTCAAAACATCTCCAGCATATGCTCCGATTATGGGGGCGCATGGTAAGCACTTGTGTCCACCTACACCTTTAGCACAGCCCTGTATGGATAAAAGAAAAGATCTGTTACTTCAGAATACATTTATTAAATATATATATATTTTTTTTCCAAGATGGCCATTTCCTGCATACGCTGTGTAGGATCCATCCCCTTCTAGGAACTAGAAATATGATGGGGAGATGTCTAGACTGCATTGTGTAAGACTCCACTCTACCAGAACAGAGAGATTCTCGTGCTACTTGCATGCATTATAAGATACCCAGCCGTGGTGGTTTGAATAAGCATGTCCCCCATAACCTCCTATATCTGAATACTTGGTTACCAGGGAATGGAACTGTTTGAAAGGATTACAAGGATAAGGAGGTGTGGCCTTGTTGGAGGAAGTGTGTCACTGGGGGTTGGTTTTCAGGTTTCAAAAGCCCATGTTAAGCCCAGTTATCTCTCTCTATATATGTACACACACACACACACACACACACACACACACACACACACACACACAC
>LZPO01066431.1:68217-84257 GCA_001675575.1 Neotoma lepida | reverse complement strand
GTCATGGTGTCCCTTCACAGCAATAGAACTAATGGTGACTAAGACACAAGCTGACAGCCACCAAGCAAACAGGACAATCCTACAAGAACAATGAGTTCACAAACAACCATTGAGCAAGAGGGTGGACACCAAGCCTCGATGACTGTCAGTCTCCACAGACACTTCATTTCAGCATCGTGAGACTCTGGTGTTAACTGTCAGCATGACAAAATCTAGAATCACCTGCAGGAGAGGCCTCTGTGAGGGGTTGTTTGAATATGTTATGAATAAGAACATGTTAATATGTGGGAAGAACCACCTGGAGTGTGGATGGCCCATTCTCCCTAGACAGGGGATCCAGGGTTGTGTGTGAAGAGAGAATGTGAACTGAGCAGTGGCGTGCATGCATTCCTGGTTCTCCCATGTGACACTACCAGCTCCCTCAAGCTCCTGCAGCTGTGACTTTCCCATGACGATAGAATGTAACCTGGAACTACAAGCTAAAATTGCTTTTGGCAGGTATGAAATAAACAGATAATTGTCTTAAGCCATGAGTTTTGGGATAACATGTTGCATAACAGTGGAAAGTTAATATAGACTCATGCAAAGAAACAGCTTCACAAAGGCCTCAATGAAGAGACATACAACTTAGGGCTCAGAGAGTTCATAAAAGGAGTTGCCCNAAAATATAAACACACATGAACATTCTAGATGAGCCAGGCCCTGAGCCTATCCATATAGGACGGAGGTTGGAGTTGGGTGGTCCAGTCTGGCAGGAAACTTAAGAATGGATCCCATTGGTCCATCAGTAGCTCAACTCCAAACATCATGAGGGAGAAATCATGACATGGAAGAAGGAAAGAAAGGAGGGTGGTTTTATGTGTCTTCTGCCTTGGAGGTGTAGGCTCGTTAAGAGAGCCCATTTAATATAGACCATTCTCTTGCCACCTCCCTAGGAAACTGCAAAGATAGAGATCTCTGAGACTGATCATTTCTCTCTCACAACTTGTTACAGGAAAGAGCTGAATGAGAAAGAATTACAGGCAAGAAAATACATGCAGTGTGTCTCACTGGACGCATGGAATGGGCAAGGGTGACAGTAGTACATATGGAAAATATAGTAGGAACGTATGTCAAACAATTCTGAAATAGAATTCACATTAGAAAGCCCACTTCTTCTTTGTTAATCATTATTAAACTGTATGTAACACATTCAAGAAAAAAAAAGAACTTTAATAGTTCGGACTTACAGCCAGACAGGTGTCATTTGGGTTATAACTTCGGAAGCCACAGCAGTTCAAGTTCCTCTGGAGGTCATTCCGAGCACTTGCTGTATTGTTCCAACCAACCTCCAGCAGCTGACCCTGGGAAATACAGTTCACAGATGCATTAAAATATATCATCCCCACATAAAATACAGACACCAAATGTTGTGGAATATTATTTTAAGATGTGTTACATTTGTTTATGCTGTAGAACATTTGTTTCAATGATGCAAAGATGTGTTGCATTCTTTTATGTTGCATTTGTTTAACTCTGTGAAGCTGTGTTACTTTGCCTATTTAAAATACCTGATTGGCCTAATAAAGAGTCGAATGGCCAATAGCAAGGCAGGAGAAAGGATAGTCCGGGCTGGCAGGCAGAGAGAATAAATGGAGAAGAGGCAAGAAAGACNAAGGAGCAAGGAAGCAAGAGAGAATAAGGATGGAGAAAAGAAGGGGCCAGCCACCCAGCTACACAGCCAGACATGGAATAAGAAGGAAAGAAAGGTATAAAGAAATAAAGAAAGGAAAAAGCCCAGAGCCAAAAGGTAAACAGGATAATTTAAGTTAAGAAAAGCTGGCAAGAAACAAGCCAAGCTAAGNCCAGGCATTTATGAGTAATAATAAGCTTTTTGGGAGCTGGGTGGCAGGCCCCCAAAAGAGCTAAAGAGCCAGAAAGCCAAAAAGTAAAAACAACCAACAACAATCGAGAGCCTACAGTTAGTAGTAAAGTGTACATGAAATCAATAGTCTTTATAAAACTATTGTAACTTTTCAAAAGCTTATCTCTTGGTCTACAAAAAAATTAAAGCAATGTTTCTATCCTACAAATGAAACAGTCCTGGGTTTTTACAAGCAATTTAAAAACAGTACTTGGTTCAAAGGCATAATTCTCTAAGTATAACAATACAAAATTTCAGTTGCTCCAAGACAGAAACCCATTTTTTTCTCTACAAATTAAGAGTTTAAAAAGAGAAATTGCTACAAGGAAAGCACAGACACTTTGGAACACTACACAGCAGTGGGGAAGGAAGAGGCGACATCTTTTAACCACAGCAGTTTTCACCCAGTGAGAGTTAAGTCTTATTTAAGGTTACAAACTATCAAGCCCTGATCGCACTTCCCCTGCAGTCATTTCCACTAACCACTCAGGACCAAGAAATATATGTTGCAGGGCAAAATGGCATTCTTGGAAAAAAGAAGTTATTTGTTCTCCAGTCATTTCTTCCGATCTTTTTCATATTTATGCTGTGTTGTATATTAAAGTAAATAAAATAAAATAAAATAAAACCTTCATTTAGCTGGGTGCAATGACACACGCCTTTGATATCAGCACTCAGGAGGCAGAGGCAGGTGGATCTCTGTGAGTTTGAGGACAGCCTGGTCTACACAATTCTAGGACAACTGGAGCTACACAGTGAGACCCTGGCTCAAAAGCAAAAAGGAGAAAAAGAATATCTTTACTTACTTGTTGTTCCTGATTCAGAGCTAAACAAGCACAAGACACCGAAAACTGAACAATAAAGACAAGTAGGAGAATAATCATATACTGAGAGTTACAGGTTAAGGACTATTTCATTTTTATTTATTTTTTATTATTGCACTTACTTATTCATTATATGTGTAAGTGTGGCAGAGGTGGGGGTATACAAACATGANTATATCTGCATGTGCCATGCTNTTCATGCAGAGGACAACTTGCAGGAGTCAGTTCTCTCCTACCACCATGTGAGTCCTGGGGATCAAACTCTGGTCATCAGATTTGGCAGCAAGTGCCTTTACCTGCTGCTTGGGACTTTGCAAATGCTCTGACAGAGCATAAAGCAGGAATGTTGACACAACTTTCAAGTACACTCTAAGCAATTCACCTACAAACTAGAACAATGTTGCCTAAAGTTCAAAGTGACACAGTATATTATTTTGCTAATACATTATAACTATAAACTCATTTAGAAAAATATAAATAATTATATACACCAGGCATGGTGGGTTAACACTTGTAATCCCACAAGGATTGCCCAAGCTTGAGGTCAGCCTAGTCTACAGAGACCCAGTCTCAAAAAGAAAGAGGGAGAATTATATTTTGAAAAGCTCACATCCAAAATGAAATACAAATTCTGCAACCTGTAAAATAAAAAACAGATATAGACAAATATATAAGCTTTCTCAAAAGTAAATCTAGAGAATACACTGTTAAATTCTCAAAAAAAGATTAACGTGTTAGGAAGGCCCAGAAGTTAAGAAATGAGTTCAATTTAACTCAGAATTTGCAAAGGAAAACCAGAATTATGCCCAACTTGTAGAACATTTTATGANGTGATGAGGAAGGGCTGGGGATAACTAAACATAAGGCTTTTTCCTTATAGATGTTCTTAAATTGTCTCTCTAAGGGTTGCTTCCTGGCAATGAATTCTCTAATGGTAATATTAAATTAGTATTAGTAGCAACCATTGGAACATAATCGATAATGAGTGAAAACTTCACCTGGTTGAGGTAAAAATCCTGATATTTAAAAAGGATACAAAAAATAGCAACACCTGATGATGTTTTACAGCGCCAATCAGCCCCACCAATGCAATCAGGAACAGGAAGATACCCACAGCAATGACCACNCCCACGACTCGGAGACTGGAGATCAGCCCAAAGCCAATGCCCCAAGCAGCAATCCCAATGAGCAGCAGACTGACCAGCTGTGGAGAGATGGGAGAGGTTCAATTATACAGCGCCAACACTGTCCAGGTGTTTACACCTTAGCATTTAGTACATTCGTACGATGGCAGGAGTCTCTCGGGGTCTCCAAGGTGTTGGTTCCAGAACCTGCCACATATACTCGATTCAACTTTCATATAAAAAGTTGTCATATTTGTGTAACTTCTGACATCCTCCTTTAAATATCAAACCACCTCTGGATGACTCCGACTAGCTAACACAATGTGAAGGCTATGCAACGTTACTCAAATTGTCAGAGGAAGAGTGGCAAGAAAAAAAATCTGTGTTCATGAAGCAATTTTTGATCCAGTTGGTGGAATCCATGAATGTGAAACCCATAGATACAGAAAGCTGACTGAAACACACAAGCCTCCATGTATACTATTGTTTGAATTAATTTAATGTAACCCTCAATTATGCTTTTTTAAAAAGACTAACAATAATCCAGAGAGCAACCATGGAGTCTCAGAGGTCATCTAGATTACCAGGCTTACACTCAAGCAACTGTAAGCTAGTGCAGTACCAGCACATGTAAAACTAGGCAGCAGCATGTCTCAGTCCAGGATTCTGATCTGTCCATATGAAAATGATTTATCTTTTCCTTCACAACCCAGCTGGCCTGCAGCCCCCTCTGTCCTCCCACTCCCCAAAAGGCTCAGCCAATCCTCCCTCCCCTGGCAAGCTGTGCTCCTCGAATATGAATCTATTGTTTCCTTCATTGCACTACAATCTGTTCCCAGAGCTGTCTCTCCAGGAGCAAGAGGCAATTCGCAAGTAAGTACTCCTATGTTCTTACCTCCAGGTACCCTTGGAACTTATAGGCCTGTGCCCTGGAGAACACTCAAAATTGTTTCCAGAACCATTGTTGAAGTTAATTGTCATCAACAACAAGTATGTGAAAATAGAGAGGACCAAGAGACCATTAAAGCCATCCAGATGAAAACAGGGTAGGAGAGGTTAGCTACTGAAAATAAAATGGCATTTGAGCAAAAAGAAATCAGGTCATATTCCAGTCATTTTATTTATAGGTTTGTCAAACATTATCAGAAGAGCTAGGACACCTGTGTGTAACAATTAGGAATTACAAAACTCAAAACTACAATTACTTTAAAAAAAACAAAAACAAAAACAAATGGTAAAACCACATAGGGATTATAATTAACCCACAGAAGACATAAACAGCTTAATCAGGTTTCAGAGAAGAGTGGAGGAAGTTTGTAGAGCATGATAGAATGCCTTTAGTACATTTGTGGTCAATCATCTCCTGGTGTAATATGGTAGGGTAATGGGAAAATCAAAATTTTTCCCCTTTGGAAAAATCAAAATTCACAACTAGATTTTTCTAGCATCATATTACTGAAAGGCCTGGTAAGCTCTGTTTAGAAATATATAAATTACCATTTGAATTTTTCTGCTAATATCTATCATTGTTTATGTGTTAAACAACACTAAACAATTGTTAAAAATATTTTAAATATCTTTTTATAATATATTTTTTAAACATATGCACTGGTTTAAAAAAAGATATGTAGAGATACAAAGGAAACTGCTAAATAGAGTTCATCTATTTGTATTTCTATTCAAAACATTTTCTTTTTGGAATTTTAGTCAAAGAGCCAAAACATAAGAAGAACAGAAATCAACTGAANGGCCAAAGAATCAGTTTCTGGTGCCAGGGACCTGGTGGCCGTCACCACTGTGGCGAGGACACAGAGAACCACGGCTGCTCCCTGTCAACGCTTTCATCCTTCCCTCAGAGTCACCTCACAATTTAAACAATGGTGACCTGAGAAAGTCCTCTGCCCCTTCACAATCATTTTATTTCTGACTTTTTAATATCCAAACAGAGCACATATCCTGTCAAAACCAGTAAGAGCAGACGCCTGAGGGAGGTGTGAGGAAGGGCCTCACCTCTTCCTGGCTTAGCATCATCGCTGTATCTTGGTGTGGGGCACAGACATCAGAGTAGCTAGCTGCAGTAGTTAGGGGTCTCAGAAACAGAACCAATAAAAAATATGTGCATCTTTATCTATTTATCAAAAGAAAATGAGGCTCAGACAAGGGAGATTTTAAAGGTGTGGCCCACACAACTGTGATTGACGGGGCAGAAATCTGTAGGGCCCAGCACAGTGGAAACTGAGCAGAACACCTTTTTCCTTGGGAAAATTCAGTGGATGTAAATAAAGACTTCCCACCCACACTGTGGGGGGTAGTCTTGATTTGGTTAATCAACTGACTGTAAGTGCTGGTCATAGTAACAAAATACCCTTACAGCTGGCACCATGGCCTGTGTCTATGGTAACAAAGATTCCTCTAACTACTAACACCACTACTACTAACCCTACTAACACCAAGTTCTGGGTGGGAGGCTCATTCACTAATTCAGGTGAACTCATGGGACAAGACCACCAATCTGCATTTCATTCAACATAAAAAATTCTTCTGGACTAGGAACATGGTTCAGCTGGTCAAAGCACTTGCCACATAAGCCTGACACTCAAGTCTGCTCCAAATGCACTGGCATCTGCTGTTATCTCCTCACAGGAGACAAGAGAATCAGCTGGAAGCACTCACNCCACTGGCATGGAATACACAACAGCAACAGAAACAAGAGACAGGACCTCAGCAAGGCGGAAGGCTAGAACCAGTCCCCAAAAGCTGTCCTCTGATCTCCACACCCACTGGGTGGCATACATGTATGCACACGAGGTTTTAAAAAATCCTTCCAAAATCATGCCAAATCCTTCCTATATTACCAAGATTTTTTTAAAAAATAAGAATATTAAAAGTTAAATATTCTTAAGTATTAAACTAAAAAGTAAGTGAAAGACTTAAACATGGGACACATATGACATGGGACACATATGACATGGGACACATATGACATGGGACACATATGACATGGGACACATATGACATGGGACACATATGACAGAGCAGAAGCTGGAAGTTTTTTCTGTTGCTTAACCTGGTTGTGAAGAACACAGCCCTGCTGCAGTCATTCAGTTCCAATTCTGTCCATAGCACGGAGACACACAGTACAAAAGAAGAACAGGGCTGTGTCGACACTACCCCATNTTTTAGTTTTATTTGCCTGAAGTTTTGAGTTTTGTTTTATTTTGTTTGGGAGTTTTGTTGTTGTTTGTTTAGGTTTGCTTCATTTTTGTTGGAAGGATTTTAGAATGGTGGAGATAAGGTCAGGTAGCTCAGGCTAGCCTCAAAATCAGAATTCTCTTGCCATGGCTTCCCAAGTCCTGAGATACAGGCACATGCCACCTCAGCCATCAACACTTCCTTCTCAGACTGTGTAGTCCACGATCATGAATTTTCACATATCACAAAGTATTTTTCTTCCTTTGATTTTTTTTCAGACTATTTAAAAATGTAAATCCAGGCCAACAAGATGATGCCTCAGCAAGCAAGGGTGAATGCTGCCAAGCAGGACAGCCTGAGTTCACCACAGGATTCACACATTAGGAAGAGAGAACTCCTACAGCCCTGGAAACTGTCCTCTGAACTGTACACAAGTGTTGGAGTGCAACACACACACACACACACACACACACACACACACACACGCATGCACATGAAATAAGCGGATAAATCAAATAAATATCATTTTATTGTAATGACTCACAAATAAAAACACCATGCATCTGCATTAAGGTAGCTATTTTAATGACTTTAAAAAAACTGTGAAACTGTTCTTGGCTAGCATGCTATACCAAAGACCACGGATGGATTTAGTTCGTAGGCTGTCATTCACTGACTTTTGCTCTAGAAGTCAGTAGAGAAACAAGTTCACAAGAGGACAAATAATTGCTGTGTTAGAGGCTTTTACAAAGTGTGTCNCAGTATAGACTAAAAAACAAAACAACAACAAAAAAACAAACCTAGCAAGACATAATATGCCAAAGAATGAGAGAATGCAAAGAAAATAAAGTGCATTCCTCTTTATGAGATGAGGTGTCCTCCTGATGCCCAACTGGCTCCTATGTCCATCCCAGCCTCAGGCAATCCTCTGTGACTACAGGAGTACACCATACACCATGACCCAGCTCCAAAGGCCAATGTCCACAGTGTGAGTACTTCAGATGGGCCAAGAGGATTCTGAAGATGGGATTCAACTGAGAATCTCAAGATAGGGTTATTCTGGGTTATCTGAATAAGACTTAAATAGTGTCAGAGTCCTTACAAGAGGCAGGAGGAGGGTGCGAGTCAGAGAAGGACTTTGCTGAGGGAAAGCAGGGTGTAGTCTGAGAGGTTTGGGACAGCACGCTGCTAGCGTTGAAGACAGAGGAAGAGTTCTATGCCAAGGAATGGGAAGTATTGGACTCTAGGAAACAGACTCCAAGATCTGCAGTGACTTCTGAGATCTGGTGCAGAGAATAAACCCTGTTGTTTTAGGCCACTACACATGAAGTAGATGGTTAACAACACGAAACAACCTTTGGTGGTTTTGAAAGTTTGCCTGGTCAGAACAGTGGGGATAGACTGGAAAGCNTATTACAGACACATCAGAACCCAAGATGATACAGCGCCTTTGAGGGCAGGCATTACTGCCTGGCTTACCACAGGCAGTTCTGAACTATCAGGAATTCTTCCTATAGGGACATGATGGCCACACTTGCAATCTCAGCACTTGGGNGGCTGAGGCAGGAGGATGTCCAAGAGTTCAAGACCAACCAGACAAGTACCAAACTAACAGCCAGACCTCCATTATAAGACCCTGCCTCTGAAAAAAAAAGAGGGGATGGGGAGATGGCTCAGTCATTCAGAGCACTTGCTGCTCTTCAGAGGACCCAGGTTCGATTCTTGGCACCCACATGGCAGATCACAACCTGTAACTCCAGTTCCAGGAGACCCAGTGCCCTCTCGAGACTTCTATAGGGGCACCTAGCATGAATATGTGGTACATAGATGCAGGCAAAACATGTGAAAAATACATAAATAAAACTTTTAAAACATTTTTAGAGGGGAGGTTGGGTGTGGGGAAATTGCTCAGCCCTTCAAAGCTCTTGCTGCTCAATCCTGAGTTTAGTCCCTAGACTNCCCTGGGAGTCCTAGTGAGGGAGGAAAGAATTCCCCCCAACTCCTCTGAGCACAATGGCACTTGTCCACACTCATCCACACATTATAAATTAACTGATTAATTAATTGAAATAAAACAACAATTCTTCCTGCTAAAACATATTTGAAACAAATGAAAAAGGTTTTAGCATACACACAGAAACTACAGGAGATCCTATAGACCCCCCAAAAGCAAGGAGAACTGCAAGCTTTCACTGTCCTGGCCCGGCTGGTGGAGAGCAGCCTACTGGGGCAGGGTGTCTGCCAAGAGCAGAGTCTAAAGGAGACTCTGGGTTCAGGCCAAGCAGAACTGGGAAGTGGAACCAAGACCCAAGCACAGCTGGGAACTCCAGAAAGCTATTTTCTCAAGGTGAAGTGCTGTGGAAGACTGCANAGATTTCTGAATATCTTCAAGAGTTGGCTGAGAAAATGAAACGCCCAGTCTTCGAGGCCCTGAAATCCACTCTCCCCCATGCACGCAGGAATCCGCACGACCAACCGTTCATCCGACACCAGTGGTAATGACAGAGGGGTGAGGAAAACCTCAGAGAAGCAAACTAAAATGAGTATGAGAGACATATGTAAATCCCAACCCCCAAACAGTCCCGGCTTTTAAAAAGACAAGCTTTGCTGCCAATCAAAATTCTCAAAACACTAAGAAAAAAGGAACCTATGAGAAAAACACAACAGTATTGGAGCCCCCAAGAGCCTGATGTAAACAGAGCTGAGACTAACACTGGCATATTTAAACTAACTAAAGGAGCGCTGGGCATGGTGATAGATGCCCTTAGTCCCAGCACTCAGGAAGCAGAGCTCTGTGAGTTCAAGACCAGCCTGGTCTACATACTGAGTTCCAGAACAGTCAAAAATAAAAATAATTAACTAAAGGGATAAAAAAATAAAAGCAAGATGAGGGAGTCATATTTTATAGACGTAGACTTGAAAAGGAACCGGATACAGNACATCAAATAAAGGAGAGGAACAGTAGGGCAGCTCAGGGACTAAAGGTGCTTTCGGCCAAGCTGACAACCTGAGTTGTCACGTAGAGGTCAGAAGGCAACATTCAGGAGAGAAGAGAGTCCCACCATATTGTCCTCTGACCTCCACACACGCGCACAGTGACACAAACACCTATACACAATAAATAAGTGTAAATTTAAAAAATTAATTTCAAAATAGAGATCAGAAGGAGAAACTTAGGCTAAAGCAAAACCATGAGTGTAGTGGTACCCACTTATAACCCCAACTGCAAAGGTAGAAGCCTGTCTCTTATACACATCAAATTAATTTCAAAATAGAGATCAGAAGGAGAAACTTAGGCTAAAGCAAAACCATGAGTGTAGTGGTACCCACTTATAACCCCAACTGCAAAGGTAGAAGCAGAGGATCAGGGGTTGAAGGTCATCCTTTGCTAAACAGCAAGTTTGAGTCCAGCTGTGCTCCAAGAGATTGTGCCAAAAAGAGTCAAACATTTTTTTCAAAGAAGAAAAATAACAGCCATTCGAGCAAATTAACCTTTAAGAATAAAAACAAATTCCACAATTTCCCCAATAAAGGACACCCAACAAAACCCAGAGCAAAAATTCATACTCAATGACAAAACATGAAATTCCCTTCAAATTTCAGGAACACAATTTCCTCGTAAAAGCAGATTAAAAGCAAAGATGAGGGGACACCACTGTCATTATGCACAATTAATGACCATGTAGAGAGGAAATTCAAGCATTCACACAATATTAAAATTTGTAGAAACAAGTGAAGTTACTACCGATAGGATGAACATATAAAAATCAAAAGCAGGGCTAGAGAGATGGCACANCAGCTCAGAGCACTGGCTCAAAGGTAGTTGAGAGGTATTAAGAATAAAAAGCAATCAGAGAAAAATCCAAAGGCCAATCAACAAACAAAATCCTATATATTAGACCAAACACAATCTCATACATACTAGATTCACAAAAATCCAGTGACATAGTCAGGGAATTTGAATTCACCCCAGGCAAAAGGGTAAACCTCTGGAACGCTTTACAGAGTAAGAATCTGGCAGGAACCCTAAATCCCTCACTAGCCTAGCAATTCTGTTTTCAGATTAATCCTCAAGACTCAGTCCACCAACCAGACAGACACACACCAGGACACTGCTGCACCCTTGTGTGGACCAGGAAATCAACAGATTCAACCTCACACCTATGACTAGACACCCATAAACCCAGTGTATTCACATAACAGAATATAAGTGATTTGATCTATTCCTATGAAATCAATAGACTTCAAAAACAAAAGATAAATCAAGCATTATATAAATCTTGATGAAATATATCAATTTTCAAACACAAAATAGCAACACAGTTCCCTGTGGCTCAAGAGTTGTCTTATATGTCACAAACAGGCATGTACATGCCAGGTGTGGATTTCCAGACAGTGAGCACTCACACTACTTTACTATGGGGTAAAAGGGGTGCAGAGTGACTGTCGGTTCCACTAACATTTACTTCTTAGAGAAGATGTCACGGCAGAACACTGGGCATCTGTAAGATTCAGCTGCTAAGTTCACAGGACTCTACCATATAAACTGTGTAAATGAAATGCCTAGTTAATAAACTATGAAATGTTAATAGCACTTTCATATATGTGCACCAACTGGAAAATCTTCTGCTTTGGTTTCCCTGTAAATCAGCCCATCCTGCCTTATTTTGCCTCATCCAAATAGTTATGGATCCCCATCTATGAGTCATCAAGTGCCATCCACATTTCTTCTTACACTTTACTCCCACTGTGGAAAAAAAGGAAAGCCTGCCAACAAGCAAAGGAGATGTTCACCAGAAGCCACTGGCAACAACTTCCTGACTCTCCATGCACATATAGCAAAAAAACCTTCCAGGGTTGAGGTGACAGCTCAGTGGCAGAGCTTGCCCAGAACATTTAAGGGCCTGAGTTGGATTGCCAGCACCAAGATAAACAAATCAAGTCCTCCGTATGATGGAGGTACTGCTCTGCGTGCTGTGAGTGTGTGCTGCTCTGTACACTGTGAGTGTGTACTGCTCTGTACGCTGTGAGTGTGTACTGCTCTGTGTGCTGTGAATGTGTGCTGCTCTGTACGCTGTGAATGTGTACTGCTCTGTGTGCTGTGAATGTGTGCTGCTCTGTACGCTGTGAATGTGTACTGCTCTGTGTGCTGTGTGTACTGCTCTGTACGCTGTGAGTGTGTGCTGCTCTGTACACTGTGAGTGTGTGCTGCTCTGTACGCTGTGAGTGTGTACTGCTCTGTGTGCTGTGAGTGTGTGCTGCTCTGATTGGTCGATAAATAAAACGCTGATTGGCCAGTAGCCAGGCAGAAAGTATAGNTGGAACATTCTAACTAGAGAGAGAGGAAGAAGAAAGCAGAGCGGGCAGATGCTGCTAGCCACCAGGAGAAGAAGATGTAAAGGTACCAGTAAGCCACAAGCCACATGGCAAAGTACAGATTTATAGAAATGTGTTAATTTCAGATGTAAGAGCTAGCTAATGGGAAGCCTGAGCCATACAGGCCATCCAGCTTGTAATTGATTTAAGCCTCCGTGTGTTTACTTGGGTCTGAGCGGCTGTGGGACCACATGGGGCCTGGCGGAACCCGGACAAAACATTCACCTACATCCATGCCCATCACACCTGTACAGTCTGAAATGTGAACTAAGACATCACCCCTAGTCCTCTTCCATGCACACACAAGCACAAACACACAAATACAATCATCATCTGTAAGGAACGTTCCCGAAAGTAAAAAAGAATGTAGATTCAATCTTCTAATGCAAAACCAATTCAGCATCTATTACTGCAAACAGTGAAATCGAATGACCATGAACCTATNTGAACTAATCAACTTATCTGATTAAAACCCAAAAATAGGGGCTGGAGAGATTGCTCAGCAGTTAAGAAAGAGTATTTGTTGCTCTTGCAGAAGTCCTGGATTTGGTTCCCACATGACAGCTCACACCCATCTGTAACTTCAGTTCCAGGGGACTCAGCTTCCTTTTCTGGACATTACAGGTGGATACACATACATACATGCAGACAAAACATTCATACACATAAAATAAAAATAAATAAATCTTTTAAAAAAAGAGAAGCTGAAGAGAGGGCTCAGCATTTAGGAGGCAATACTGCTCTTTCAGGGGACCCAAGTTCAGTTTCCAGCACCATTAGGCAGTTCACTATAGCCCCAGAGGATCCAAAGTCTTCTTCTGACATCCATTTGTATACATCTACATGAATGTATACAAATCCACACTCAGACACCTACACATACATATATTAAAAATAAAAATAAATCTTTAAAAATAGTAGTAAAATCCCCAAACAAATGAACATCTTTTAATTTAAATGATCTGAAATGATGTATATGCTTGTGATTGGTGTTTGTAACATATCATAACTGAAACCCACCAAATAGTCACGATTAATTTTTCAAGCTATAAATAACACCTAAAGATATTTAATGTACTTCTAAGATAGATTATCACTGTTTAATTTTTTACAAAAAAAGGAGCCTTTTCCATATAATAATGAAAAGACTTATTTCTCTGCAGTGATAGTTGTTATCATTGGTTTACAATTTTAAGGAGAATGAGATTACAAGTCCAAATTAGTAATCTAAAAATTACAGCTTCAAATGAAATTAACTGTAGCTGCATAATTAAAAAATCTAAGCTTGTCACTATACCTTGGCAGACAAAGCAACTGCAAAGACTCTTTTGTTCAAGAATAATAACAGTTTTCTTATGAAAGCAATTGTAATGGAAAGTAAATTTAGAGCCATGACAAATAGTTTCCTTCCTCTGGGAGACAGAATGCTGATAAAAACAGATTATGGCTCCGTTAACTCCTTGATAGTGGTGTTTTTATGAGCAGGAAGCACCAACCTTCCTGTTTTCTCTTTAAAACAAAGAAAACTTGATATATAAAAAGAGCTTTAAAAGTTAAAAGGGCTGTGATGGAAAAGGCACACAACAGCAAGNTTATGAAAGTGTCTAAATCTAGCATAGCTTCCCCTAGACAGATCCTCTGAGGAGGATCCTCAGATGTCACCAAGTGCACCATCAAGGAACACATCATCAGCTAAAGCTCAAGACAGCACAGGACAAAGAACAGCACCAATGTGCCCGACCTTAACTGGAAAGGGGGATTTTGGAAGGCAATTCAGGTTAGATGTGGTCCTGAAGGTAGGGCCTTGATGATGGGCTAGAACCTTTATGTAACCAGAAGGAGCCCTGAGCTGCCTGCCCCTCTGCTCTTGTGCCATGGGAGACCTTTCTCCACATAATGATAGTGAAGTGTCAGTANGTGATCTTGGACTTTTTACCCTATAGAAAGTGTGAGGAGTATTTTTTCTTTATTAATTACCCAGTCTGTTATATTCTAGTACAGCAACAGACACTGTCATAGTTACTTTTCTATTGCTATGATGAGACACCGTGACCAAGCCAACTTATAGAAAAAAGAGTCTATCGAGGTTTATGGTGTCAGAGTGTTAGTCCATGAACATCATGGTGAGGAGCATGACAGCAGGCTCGGCACTGGAGCAGCAGCTGAGAGCTTACATCCTTATTAGCAAGTAGGAGGCAGAACGAGAGAGAGAGAGAGAGAGAGAGAGAGAGAGAGAGAGAGAGAGAGAGAGAGAGCGCTAATCTGAACAGCCAGGGCTCTTGAAACCTCAAAGGCCACCCCCAGTGACATGCCTCCTCCAACAAGGCCACACCTCCTAATCCTTCCCAAACAGTTCCACCAACTGGGAACTAAGCATTCAAATATATGAGTCTATGGGGCCTATTCTCATTCAAACCACCATTGACACTAATTGATGTTTAACGCTTTATAAAGCCAGGAAGATTAAGTCATTCCCATGCTGGCATCCTGCCTATCTTGTTTTAATATAAAGTCTGTACTCCTATGGTCTCAAAATCTCAAGATGTGAGAGGTCTGACTACCTCTGAAGGTAAGTCATGAACTACCACTCTCCAGAGCCCTATACACTTCAGATGCCCTGCCGTCAATGCAGATGTTGATTTTATATTCCCAGCACTTGGCTAAATGCCTAAAGCAGAAGAGGTGGTCAGTGCAAACTGCTGGATGAAGGGTCCTCACTACTGCTCATCATTGTACTGGGAAACGCTTATTCTTCTACCCATACATTATAAGGGAAAGGAACTCAATCCAACCATGTTCCAGATTACTCTTTGTATATGCACATGGTTTCATCAAATATCCACTCTATTCAAGAACAAGATGTGTTGCACAAATCCTAATTGGTCTTAAAAATAAAAACCCAGACTCAGATATAGAGGTAAAGATGAAAAAAGGATAGGAATATTTCTAAGCCAGCTAATTCTTTTGATCATCAGAAATAGATTAGATGCTGCAATTAAATTATTCAAAATGTCTCATTAGCTCTAAACAAAAAGGGATGTTCTGATGGTCAGGTATGGTGATACCTATGTACCTGTAAGCCCAGCATTTGGAAGACAGAGGNGAGATAAGCACCATAGACTTGATGCCAGCCTGGTCTACCTAATGAANTCCAAGTCATCCAGGGTTACATATCAAAGCCCCGTCTCAGAACAAACAAACAAGGGGCTGCAGAGATGGCTCAGGGGCTAAAGAAACTTGCTGTTCTTGCAGAGGACCCAGATTTCGTTCCCAGTACCCCCACTTGAAGGATCAGAACCATCCATCTGATAATTCCAGTTCTAGGGAACCTGATGCCTTCTTCCGACCTCCTCCTCAGACATCAGGCATGCACACGGTACACAGACATACATGCAGGCAAAACACCAAAACACATAAAATAAAAACAAATTAAATTTAAAAATAATAAAAATTAAAAATTAAAAAGTAGAGCTGGAGACATGGCTCATTGGTTAAGAGCACTTGCTGTTCTCCCAGAGGATCCGAGTTTGATTCCCAGCATCCACATGCTGGTTCACAACCATCTGGAACTGTAATTCTAGGGAATCCGAGACCGAATTCTGGCCTCCATAGACTCCTGCA
>LZPO01066431.1:57956-67976 GCA_001675575.1 Neotoma lepida | reverse complement strand
TGGCAGGCAGATCTCTGTGGCCTTGAATTCACTTGCTCTACATAGCAAGTTCAGGCCAGCCAGGGCTACACAGTGAGATTTTGTCTCAAAATAAACAAAAAGCAGTAATTCTGATGATGTAGCAGGCAAGAAAAACTTAAAATATTATTATGAGAGCATAGGATTGTTCACCACCAATGCCTACAGAACTTGATTTATATGTAGAACAAAGGCCTCAAACTACCTTCCCCTAAATGCTTCAAGCATTTTGCTATGAACTTGTGATTTCAAAGATCAAGTAAGCGGATGTATTTATAACATATAACATCCAGCTGAATATGTGAAAGCCCATGAATCCAGATATTGCTAAATAGCCAGGCATTTAGCATGAAGCCAAAATTCCAGTTCTTTCTTCATTGTAATTCTTTAAATGACACAAAGCTGAAGTGTTCTTGCACAGATATGTAGGGTTTTCTACAGTGCCACTGTTTTTTGCTTATGAGGCACAAAACACAAAGCACTTGACTCCATTAATGAAATTATATAAACGGGAACTAAAAGGAATCCTGACTTAATCATTTTCCAAGGTCAATTATTTTGAAATGGCACTAGGTGCCCACGAAATTCCACCCCCTTTTTTCTTTGCAGTGACTACAAAAAAGAGGTGGGATTACTGGCAAAGCAGCCCTTTGCCNACTTCTGTATTCAGTAACTAATGCTGCACTGTGCCCTGAGCAAAGAAAATGGTGGGGACATGGTCCTTACTGTTGTTATTGTAAAAAGAAAAGTGGGGGGGATGGAGAACAGCTCTTTTCAATGACTTCTTCATGTGAAATCCAATAACTAGTGCCTGGGGACGGAGCACAGTAGGTAGAGTAGATGTCTAGCATGCACCAAGATTCAGTTACTGGGCTCAATCCCCAGCACCAAATAATCCTGGAGTGGTAGTGAGAACATGAAATTACAGCTAATTTAGACTTAGTTCCTTTCTCAGCACCACCTGACATAGGTTCAAGCCCATCTCCTTGACACTGCTGTTTCTCCAACATTCAACTCTGTCACGTTCACCTCCTGCTTAAACAGCTCCTTTCTCGGCTCCTTTGCAGAAGCCACCTTGTCATCTAGACCTCATAATGTCATTGCTTCAGTCAATGGACCACTGTCCTTCACTGACTTACTGATTTCATCCAATTGCAACTCTGCTAATGCCATTCTAATGCTCGTGGTACCTTCAAAGGTATCTCCTGGTAGCCCTGTCCCTTGAAGTCCAGTGCTGTGAGTCTCAAAGGCTCATTAACAACTCTGTCTGAGAATCCTTGACATCACATCTCATATTGAACCTTCTCTGGTCCTGCTAATCCAGTTCCATCTTGCCAGGGGACTAAGCCACAACCATGAGGCATCTGTCANTTGCCTGTTTCTCTGGTTCCCCATTTTCAATCCATGAGAAATTGTCTTGGCCCCAACCTCAAAATGGGCCAAGAATTAGTTTCTTTCACTTTGGCTGACAACATTCTACTCCAAGCTTCTGTTACAGCAATAACTTTGTGACTACTCTCAGTGTTTCTGCATGCACATCTGTAACCTGTTTCATTCTGAGGAGACCCTCAGTGCTTCTGTGTGCACATCTGTAACCTGTTTCGCTCTGGAGACCCTCAGTGTTTCTGCGTGCACATCTGTAACCTGCTTCACCCTAGGACACTACTGGTTAGGAAGCAGAAGGCCATGAGAAAAGAAAAGTGCTCTTCCTCCCAATCCTGTTCTGATTGCTGTTTCTCTCTGGCTGACAGCCAGGAATTTTGCCATCACTAACCAGAATACTACAATAGAATTGCACTCCCCTTTCGCAGAAACTTCACAAACAAGACTGTTACAATGACTAATGGCCTATGCCTGAAATCCAATGTCCTTGTGATCTAAGGATCAATGTCCTATCTTCCTAGATTCTCTTTGTGTACACCTAAACAAAGTACCTAAAAAACCTCCCCCTCAAGAACAGAATTCTGTGGGTAAGAAAAATTAGTACAGCAGAACAAATTAAACTTAGTTGCAGACTACATGCCTTCAAGGTGCCAAATCCACATACATACAATGCACTTTGGTTTATCCCTCTCCTAACTCACACTTGACTCTTGTCAAGTGCATCTTGTCTTTGCAATTTAATGAAGAAAGTGACTTCTCTTCACTCTGAATTGTGAACTTTTTTTCAGTGGTGAGTGTCAAGGATCAAATGGACCTTTCGTGGTTTGAATAATAGGGATACTACTACACTCACCTAATCACACATCAAAATATCAAAGTAATTTGAAGCGTCAGGTGTGGTGGCACATGTCTGTTAACCAGAATGAGTGGCAGAAGCAAGAAGATATTAAATTCAAACAGCTCAAGCTACACAGAAAGACCCTGATTCAAAACCGAAATGGGTATGGTGGCTCATGCCTTTAATCTCAGCACTCGGGAGTCAGAGGCAGGTGAATCTCTGTGAGTTGGAAGCCAGCCTGGTCTACATAGCCAAGATTACGTAGTGAGACCCTATCTCAAAATAAATAAATAAATAAATAAAAATAAAAAAGCAAAGCAAAATAAACTAGAATAGTTTTTAAAATGATCAGAATTTTGAAAAACACTAAATGCAACCATTTGAAAGCAATTTTAATAAGGAGATTCTCCTTAGCTGAAGTAATAGTGAGTTGTTACTTACTTGGGAGTTGAGACTAATATAAAACTACAATTTGCCAGAATTTTAATGACTAGATTAGAACTAAAAACTTTACTAAGTATAAAATATATTTAAATATATTTTATATTAAATATAAATTTACATTAAATATTTAAATACATATTTAAATAAATATAGCTAAATATAAAATCCAGGAGCTGGGGATATAGCTCAGATGGTAGACGATTTGCCTTGCATACATGAGGCACACATATACACATTTAATAAGAAAAGAAAATAATCTAAAAATTGTAATTCTATGTTTATAGTCAACACAGTAAAATTTTTGGTCATATTTTTCTATTAGATTCTATTTTACAAAATCATCTATCCAATTACTTAATTTTTTAAGCTAAACTCTCCTCTGTAGTTAAATACAGAAAATATATTATAAACTTTCAACATGCAGGGCTAGGAAAATAGTTCATTGGGGAGCATGTGCTCAACATGGGTAAAGGCCTGGGATTAGGTGCCAGTATCAGAAAAAAAAATATTCAAAATATTACTTGTTTTAATACATTTACTTCATATTTCTTACAATTTCCCATAAATAACAATGTACAGTTTTTTAAAATTATTTTTTAACATTTATCTAAATATTTTCAATTAAAAGATATTCAAAGCCTGGAGAGATGACTTAGTGGCTAAAGGCACTTGCTGCTCTTGCAGAGGATCCAGTTTCAATTCCTAGCACCCAACATGGTGGCTTCCAACCATCTGTAACTGCAGTTCCAGGGAATCCCATGCCTCTTCAGGCACTAAGCACATGCATGGTACACAGACANACAAACACACATACACATAAAATTACATAAATAAGCACATTAATATAAAAATGTATCATATTACAGAGCATGGGGAGAGATTTCTAGCCTGTCACTTAAGAATCTGAGTCAGCAGCTTTGAGGACAAAAAGCATTACAAAGGGTTTCTGTGAAGTTCAAGTGAAATTTCTTGCCAAAATAAGCATCGGGAACTTTAGATACAGAGGATTCTGAAATTTCAGTTTTCAGTGGGAAATTTGAATGGCTGGCATCATAGTTAAATATCTGAAATCTTTCCCAGCTCTTGCTATGAATCGTGGAGACAGTTATTTGAATTTCAGATAAAATGGTAATTCTGTTTCATAACTGAAAGTAAAACTTACCCCGCTACCCTTGAACTTTTGGAATTCTGAATTAATAGGAACTTATGTATTTAATTAACTATTTAATAAACGGCTAAGTAATTTGAGAGGAAGAAGAAGCTGAGGAGGAAGATTCCAAGTTTGAGGACAGCCTGGGCTATGTAGTTAAATTTCCAAATTAATTTTAATTTACATGTATGTCCTGAAGATATGAAAGAGACTTGCAAGCTACTCCTTCATTTCCTCAATTCAAACACCCCTTCGTTATTCCTAACTCAGACAGATTTCAAAACTCAGTCCTACATTTTAAGGTGTCTAAGCTCTCACACACCATTTGCTATCCCCAACTAGAGCCTTCAAGTATGTATTCATACAGGGCTTCTATATTCACTTCCCATGGGTTCCGGTCCCCAACGAGAGCCTTCTTCAAATGCTAATGTCAACACACAGTAGGCACACAACCAACACTGTTGACTAAAGAAACTCTTTAAATACAGGAAGTTCTGAAGCAAGGGGCCCTTTCCCTTACCAAACTGTTCGGGCTTCCCCTTTCTATCTACACTTACAGATTGTTTACGAACACTACATTAACCCAAGGTTATTNCAGTACTGGGGAATCTCCCCAGTTAAAAAGAACCACGGCAGAAGAGAACAAAACCCCACCATTAACCTCCATAGGGTCACCAAATTCCCAAGACAAATTAGGGGATGCTCCTTCCACCTTGTTTTAGGGACCTGCTTTCTGTTTCTAGACTGGTCATACTGATGAAGCTCATTAGATCACTTGAGGATGCACACAGCTTTACTGCTAGAGTCCCAAGTTCCTCAGGAAATGCTTCAAAACAGCAGCGATGATGTCTAACACAGGCATGGCCCTTTGCACCTGCCACTCCCACATGCAATCCTGGTTCTAACACTTTGAGAAATGACCTCATATATAATCCTGCAGCACTGAGCAGACCTTAGAGGCAGTTACCAGAGCCAGAGGAAAACCTACAAAGATCTTTTTATTCCTGCCCTAAAAAAAAAAAGTACCTCCTAGTGCCCAAGCTCGACTCTAACAGCAACCACATTCTTTTAAACATCTTAAAATGTGGAGGGAGAGACGGTGAAGACACAGAACTTAACTGTGTCTTCTGATAGCTGCGTCTAACTGATAGTTGCGTAAGATTTCTCTGCCTGTTTAAAAATGTNGTCCACCTTTACCTCTCATTCACCTCCCACTTAAAATGTTACATTTGCTATATTATAACCTACTTACTATATCATAACCTATTTGCAATGTTTAGGAGAAAGATAGATAACAGCTTATTTTAAGACCTGTCCCTTTGTTTAAAACAGTCTAGGATTTTAAAAAGCTAGCCATATTTACAGTCCCATGAATTTCCAATTAATTAAGTTGTACTGCACACCTATTAAAAATGAATAAAACACGCTTTGGGGGTCAATAGTTTGGGACATATATTAAATAATCACAACATATCCCTTTAGGGTCAACTTTTCTCTCTCCTGGTGTTCATGACACGCTGTAAATACAGCTAGAAATAATGTATCTTGAAAGCAAAGGTACTCGGTTAGAAAAAAAAACCTTCCTGTTTTTAAAAATGTATATATTGCACATTGATGGATACAGACAGCCAAGGAAGCACAGAAGCAGCCATTGTACTGTGAGTACACAGGCACAGGAAGATGGAGAATCAGGTAAACAGATGACTGAATCACTGGAGGGGGAGGGGGCTCAAGTCACAAAATAGAATGTGACGTTCTCAGCAAATCATCCATGCTAATAAGAGAAAACAGTTGAAGAACGGATGGGAATTTACTTTATATGCAACATGGTAAGCATCCTTCATGTGAGATTGGTGGGTTTCGATAGGAAACTTGAAATGTATCTCCAATTACAGGAAGCCATATCACCGTTGTGTTCTAGAATCTTCCTTCCAAGTCTACCATTTGTAAACATATTGTCTGGATTCCTAAGAACTAGGCAGAACAGACAAGCTTACGCCATTGATGCCTATTTCTGGCCTGCCTTCACAGCTTTGCCATCGTGTTCAGACACACACACACACACACACACACACACACACACACACACACACAAAGGAAAAATGACCGGTTGTCTCTGCTCTTAACCCCTAGCAGCCAGGCTCTTGCCCATGGATGTAACCTAAGCTGGCCCAGATGGCCTGGCTCTGCTAACGCAGGGGAGCCGGGTTTGTTTTCAGGGTGGGTGCTGCAAGCACCAGGTGTATTTATAGAAGGGAACAAGTCTGCGATGGAGTNAGATGGCAGAGAGGAAGTTTCGTCCACGCAGTGGAGACAGCTTATGGAAAAATCTGGATTCCGCTCCAGNTCCACCGACTACCAGCTATGAAAACGTATTAAAACCCTTTTTGGTCTTTACCGTTATAAAATGTAGGCAACTCTGCTTGCCACAGAAAAATAACAGAATGACAAATGTACATGAAAAGGCTGGGATGTAGAAGGTTTTCAATAAACGTCACCTTGTCTTCCTCCTGTTCAGCCAGAATTATGCCTCAAAAATGAAAACGAGCTCTCAACGTTAAAACTGGGAGAGGCAGAGGNTTACAAGCAGGGAGAAGAAACAAACGATTTGGGTGGAGGATTACATACTGAAGGACTTCACCTGAAATGGAGTTTGGTTATTGATATTGCGGGAGGAGAAGAAGGCATGCGAAAAGCATCAAGTTGGAACCTCACTGACAGGAACATCAACAAAGAGACTTTATGTAAGCACGAAACAAACTTCGGAAGCCACGGATATCCTGTGAAGTCGCTTGGAGGCCTCCATTCAAACAACACCGCTCAGGGCTAAGCCAGAAGCGCGCCATCCACAGGCCACCCGGTCCATACCAGGCCACGCTACCCGGCAAAACTGTCCTCCAAACCGGGGCTGTTCTCCAGCCTCGGATCACGCTCCAGATGGGATGGCCAGCCGGGAGCGTGCAGATGGAAGGATGGGGATCGGTGAGTGGGAAGGGATGCAAAAGTGAAGGGCTTTAGAGAGCCGGGCGAGGGGCGAGCGCCACAATGAATGATGGGCGGAGACTGCGACAAGCAAGATCGGGGTCCCGGGTGGAGGCCGCGGGCGAGGCTGGGGCGTGGGAAGGCTGCAAGGGACGCGGGATGGGACGCAGGCGGCGAGCTGGGCTGGGAGGAGGCTGGCGACTCCCGCAGGGCTACTCACGGTGTACAGCAGGTTGAGCGCGCACAGGCAGTTCTTGGAGCACGAGAAGCCCCCGCACACCATCGTGGCGCGTGGGCTGGAGAGCGCCTGCGGGTCGAGGCGTCCTCGGCGGAGCCGGGCAGGTAGCCGCTGGATCCTAACCTCCTGGGCCTGTGGACAGGGCTGNGCTAGGGGTTCGGGTTCGGGATCCAGGCTCAGGGCTGCAGTGCCGCGCCCGCAGCGGCTCCCACCCGCTTTGCAACCTGCGGCCGCAGAGGCTCCGCCGATCGCACGCCCCGCCCCGCCGCCCCGCCTCGCCCCGCACTCTGATTGGCCACGGCCGGGGAACAAAGGTAGAAATATGCAAATCAATGCGCTCGGCCGACCGGGATCCGGGAGGGCGGGGCGGCTCTGCGGAGGGGGAGGGGGTCTAGACCGCCCAGAGGGAACCCTGCCCGGGGCTCGTGACAGTGGCCTCTGTGTCATCCCCCACCCTACCCCGAGCAGGTGAGCAGCAGAGGGTGGGGCTCCACGCTGGCAGGAGAAATGACAGCACCTCTCTCCATTCTTGCCCGGTGGGTGACGTGGCACCATTTTGAATGAGATGATAAAACAAAACGAAGCACCTGGCCTCGTTTGAATGAAAGAAGACAGGAATAAAAGATTTACAGAGAATGGGGTTGGAGGCAATGAAAGGGAAAACNTAAGTGAAAGGCTAAAAGGAGCAAACAAAAACCTGTTTCTCTCAACGTAGGTAAGAAATGTGGCCTAGAATGGTGACAGATTTCAGGTCAAGAGGACTTATTCTACTGAGGATCTGAGAAATACTAATAAGCCTTATGAGTACATATGTGCAAAAGCAATCAAGAATCTTGTGATANGGTCCTGAATTTAAAATGCTTTTTTGCTTAAATAAGAGCTGGGGAAGCCTTTCAGTAACCGACGCAGTTAATTTATTATTACTTTATTTGCAGCGTCTTCAATTCTGATCCCTTGCCTCTAACTAGAATATTACAAGTATATCAAGCACTTTTTGACAGACCACTGCATAGAATAAAGTATCATATCAGATGATATTAGTCCTGCTAATGTGTTTTAGGCACCACTNCTGTGTTCCGGCTGTTAACGGTAGGTTGGTGGTAAAGGCTTGGCTATTTCATAGTACTTTCTTCCAATACGGATTTTATAAAGAGATTTTCAAGGGCCTTAAGATTGGCTCAGTGGTTAAGAACACTTACTGCTCTTGCAGAGGACCCCAGCACCCAAATATCACTACCATCTGTAACTCCAGTCCCAGGGAATCCAGTGCCCTCTTTTGACCTCAGTGAGCATCAGGCATGCACATGGTAACATACACACATGCAGGCAGATACTCATAAACATAAAATACTAAAATAAATCTAAAAAAAGAAAGATTTTCAAATTTACTGTACATTTTGAGCCTAAAACTTTACACTGTTACGTGAAAACGTCAAAAAAACATTGATTTNAAAAAAGTTAATTAAAATAACTTCAAATACTCTAATCCCTCTTCTAGCCTCTCCTTTAACCTCAACATACAAACACGCATGATTCTTTGTCTTTTGTAATCCTTCTCAATCTTGTATATACTCCCAGAAATATTTTTAAAAATTGGTATGGGAAATGACCCTCAACTCCAAACTATACTTTTAATTCCACTTTTCTTTTTTAAAATCCAGAACTTTAAGCCTTGTGTGGTGGTGCATGTCTTAAATTCCAGTGCTCCTGAGGCAGAGGCAAGCAGATCTCTGGGAGTTCCAGGACAGCCAAAGCTGCATAGGGAGAACCTGTTTTATAAATAAATAAATAAGTAAGTAAGTAAATAAATAAATAAATAAATAAGAAATTCAGAAGTTTACAAAGAAATATCAACAAGAAAATCTGAGACACCAATACCCAATCAAATAAAGGGTAAACAATTTTCAAGGCATAAATATTTACTTCAGTCTCAGTCTTTTCTGTGTATTTCACACATAATTTAAAATTTTGAAAGATTTGGATGGGCAAGAAAATTGTATTTAGAAGCCAAGCTTGGTAGTACATACCTGTAATCTCAACACTGGGAAGGCAAAGGCAGGAGCGTTATGAGTTGGAGACTAGCCTAGANTAAATAACAGAATCTATCTCAAACAAGAAAGAAGACAGACATGGAGAGATTGGCTCTTGCAAAGGACAAAATCATGTTCCCAGCACTCACAACCACTGGCAACTCCAGATCCAGGGATCCATTGCCTCTGGCTTCAGTGGACACCTGCACTCAAGTTCACGTACTTACACATACACACATTCACGTAACTAAAAGTAGCATGAATCAAAAAAAAATCTTTTTAAGTACTAAAAGGAAAGACATCCTGCACTGAGCAGGTAGAGACAGGCAGATGGATTCCTGGGGCTCACTAGTCGGCCAGTCTGCCTATATAGCAAGCTGGGTCACTGAGACTAAGGAGGTGGATGGTGCCACAGGAATATAGCTGAGGTTCTCCTCCGGCCTCCACATGCATGCACACAGTGCCTGAGCACCTGGAGCACCTGTACACACACATGCTCCAGTACACAACCATGCATGCACACTCACACACAAATACATATCCACAAAGAAAACTTGATTTAAGCCATTGCTTGTCTACTGTTTAAAAATGGTATGTTTTCTGTCAGCTGAGTTGTTAAGTGACACATGAAGGCAGGCTTTCGGTACGTGTGCTGGTGTGAAGTACATGATCCTTTCATGAAGAAGTGAGTGGATTGAATACTTATGTCACTCTCAGTAGAATAGTAATAAACTGATGTGGTGGTTCCCTCCTACACAGTATGTCTGACTTGGCTCTTCCTCTGTAGCATTGTGCCTTGATTTACCTTCTAATAGAATCAGAACTGGCAGGAAATATTCTTAATANATAACCATTTAATTAACATTTAGAATCAAAAGAAGACAAACAACTGAGATTGCTAAACCCACTTCTACCCTCCCAACTCTCCTCTGCCTCC
>LZPO01066431.1:30015-40022 GCA_001675575.1 Neotoma lepida | reverse complement strand
CTTCCACTGAACCTCTTCTTCTTCCCAAGGAATCTCCAAGTTACAGCATGAGAATGGGTAAATAGGGAACTATTTCTTTGAGCAAGGGCTACACTGTTGAGAATGTGACTCCTCCTACCCTAGCAACTAGCAATTGTCTATAGTTCTCTTCAACTTATTTGCAATAAAACATTGCCATGCTATTTCTCAGTGATGTATAGTGCTACATGGATAGTATATTTGATAAAGAACTCACTAAATGACACAAAGCAAATAGTCCTATATCATTCCTGTGTTTCTTGATCAAAAGGAAGTAAACATCCAACTCTGACCAGTTACCTTACTGCAAAATGCAGTAAATAAGTTAGTACTACAAAAGTAAGACTAATTTTAGGCTCACCTGTTTAGATAATCACAGGAAGAACATATATGTGTGTGTATATGTGTATACACACATATATATGAGATTTATTAGAGTGGTTTACATGCAATGGTCCAGCTTGTCCAACAATGATTGTCTACCAGTGGACAGTCAAAAAATCCAGTAGTTGCTCAGTCCACAAGACTGGATGTCTCAGCTGGTCTTCAGTTAATGCCAGAATCTCGAAGTGAAAGAATGACTTGCCAGTGACAGTGAGGGCAGGCGAGCAGAGTAAAAGCTTCCTTCTTCCACGTCCTTTATATAGGCTGCCGCTAGGTATGGCCCACATTAAATGTGACTCTTCCTACCTCAAAAAGATCTGGATTAAAAGTGGGTCTTCCTACTTCAAATTATTTAATTAAGAAGAATCCCAGCCACTTGGATTTTAGTTAATTCCAAATATAGTCAAGTAGACAACCAAAAATAGCCATCACATTTGCAGTAATCGGTTTATGGTAGTGGCAGTGGTTGTTTTTAGATAGGGTCTAGTTTTATAACACTAGTTGTCCTTGAACTCATTATATAAATCAGGCTGACCTTGCATATATGACAATCCTTGTGCCTCAATATCCTAAATGCCAGGGTTTCTGGTATATGCCCCCATGCCCAGAATTTGTGTNGCTAATATATATATGTATTTGTGTTGCTAATATATATGTATACATATATAAATGTGTGTGTGTATGTGTGTGTGTGTATATGTGTGTGTGTTTGTGTCATGTTGCAATAGCAGAACTTGGTAGGAAAAAAACATGTTTTATATATTAACTTATAGTTTTAAAAGTGACAAAGATAGGACCATAAAGAGAAAATATTTCAGAAAACCAATAATCTCTTCCCTTGCCAGCATGAATAGTATGCTGGAAACATCCAATAAACGCTCTTGAAANTTACAATAGTGCTCCAACAGGCCCAAGTAAGATATAATACCGTGGACAAGATAATCTAATCAGTATGACAGAAAACCTCATGTATGAACAAAATCAGAATTAGTTTCTTGTTTATGCTGTTCCATACCTGTCACCAGGTTCCCATTGATGGAGACACTACCATCACAGTAGAAGATCCCTAGGACCATCACCTCACAGAGGAGCATGGGAAATACTCGTACCTGCTCTCTTAAACGTCCAGCCACTTCCCACAATGCATTTTAGGAAATAATTGTTGCCAGGGTCTATGAAGTCTTCCAGAAGACCAAACATAGTAAGCACTATTCACCTCTCCCCAGGTACAGCACATGCTAATGAGCCAAGGCACTGTGAGAAGGTGTGCAGATCACGTCCACCACAGTCTTCTCTCACCTCCAACCGCTCACTGTGTGTGTATAGATGATGTGTTGTTAGATTCTGGGTAGCAGATCCTGTCGTTAAGGTGCTCACCTCATATCCACTTAACTGTTTGCACTAGCTTCTTACCTGCTAAAAGTATACAATATTAAGCAGGACTTGAAAATCAGAAATTGATTCTATTCCACCTGCAAAGTCAGGCCTTAGGTCTGATTGGCAGCAGCATTGATTCTGGGAAAGGCATATAAACCAGAGGTTTGATCCAAGTAAACCTCCCAGCTTTGATTGGAGAGAGGTGGGATTTGGGGTGGACTGATGTGGAATAATCCTTCTGTACACTGCAAATATATATTACTCTCATTGGTTAATAAAGAACTGACTGGCCGATATTTGGGTAGGAAGAGATTGGGCAGGAGAGCCAGACTAGAAAGGTGCTGGGAAGAAGGAGAGCAGAGTCTGTGCTATCGAGAAGGTGCATAAAGAAGCAAGATGGGCATGCTGTACTGAGAAAAGATACAAGCCACATAGAAAAGCATAGATAAGAAATATAGNTTAATTGAAAAATGTAAGGGTAGGCTAGTAATAAGCCTGAGCTATTGACCAAGCATTTATAATTAATATTAAGCCTCTGTGTGGTTACTTGGGGGTGGCTGGTAGGACAGAAACTCCTCTACCTACAGTGGACCACCAAAGGAAACCAGCCTGAGAATGTGGCAACACAAAGAGGGCACAGCCATGGTCATGGAAGCCATCTAAGTGAAGCCTCAGGGGATATCAACAAACCCTGTTTCCTTGTGGCTTCATGAGTCACAGTTGTCTTCCTAAAACCCTTGGGTCAAGGATTCTCCTAGATGTAAGCCAAGAAATCTTAATAAATTAAAGAGCAAGCTGGGGGGGTGCACCTTTTTAATCCCAGCATTCAGGAGGCAGAGGTAGGTGTATCTCTGTGAGTTCAAGGCCAGCCTGATCTACAGAGCAAGTTCCAGGACAGCCAGAGCTGTTACACAGATACACCCTAATTTGAAAACCCACAATAAACAAATAAATAAAGAATCAAATAAATAAATTGTACCCAGAGTCCCCCCCAAACCACCAAGAAACCAAATCTGATGCAAAAGCAGAGTCTTTTTATTGTTGNGAGTTAACACAGGTCTCTGTCCATCTGACGCAGCAGCTGAGCAGGAGAGACCCTGAGTAGCAATCAAGCAGGAGTTTTATAATGGTTAGGGTAGGGGATCTTTAGGGGAATTCCAACTCTATATAGTTACAAGCTCAGGACTGATGCTTACTTCAGATTAGAGATGCTTGGTTTGAACTGATTGGGGANTTGCAGTTGCAAGGAAATTGCCATATTCTCTAGCAGTCTATGTTATTGTATCTATTTTGTCAGCAGACCCATTTCCTCTGATAGTTAGACATCTCATGTTTATCTGCAGGAAACTCATTCCCTCTGACATTATGGTATACAATCTATAGCAGCAGAAAACATACCATAGGACATATTTGATACTTTGTTTATTATGCCAGTTATGTTATATCATATCCTTTATGGCAGGAAATGTCTGATGTGCAGCCTCTAATTGTCTGGGTTGAGGGACAGCTCATCTTCTGATGAGTTTCCCATGGCCTATTGGTGGAGGAGCAGCACATCCTCTGGTGGATTTCCCAGGGCCTGCTGCTCCCAGTCTGACCCTTCTCTAAGATGGTTGCAACCCTGTCAATGTCTCAAAATAAAATCAATCAATTAATTGATTGAAGAGCAAATCAGCTGGGAAGTATTTGTTGATTGAAATTTCACTTAATTTACTATCTTGGTTTCTAAAATCAAACTATGTGCCTTGTAAATGGACAAATACAATTAAAAAATTCTCTCTTCTACAATTGGAAAAAAACTTCCTTCTCCATTTTTAAGTAAAAAGCATTTACTTTAAACTTGTAACTGGAAATACTTTCTCTTCCATTTGAAATGCACAGAAATTATTTTGTAAAGCAGATTGGTATTTNGTCAGCCTGATGACCTGTCCAGAGAAAGAAGTTTCTTTTTCCCCTGGAAAAAGCTAATATAATTAGCTAATATAAATACTATCATGTATTCAGATATTTATCATAACAACAACCAAAATATGGAGATGGTTATACAGCTGCTGTAGAAGAGANTATGATTTTGTCTTTGTATTCTCTTAGTAGCCTGCCTGTGCTGTGGGTTACAGTCTGGCTAATTATTTCTCAGTAGTTTGTTGCTTTTGCCTGTTACCATTGCGGAGATGTCAGAGAAGATCTTATGTTAAAATCTGTTTTCTCAACAACACATAATGTGTAATAACAACCATGCTTTAAAGATAAAAGTCCAGCTCATGGTAATTCTTTCCTAGTATACCTTTGTTTTGCTCATGTTAGCTTTTGGTCAATGTTAAATTAACTCTTTCACCACTGCATTTAAATGCTAATACTGCCATGCTGATAATTAGATGGGCTTTTNCTATGCCAGGTAATGTGTTGGGCATCTTGCCCCAAATTTACTACTGTGTCCAGGAATTTGTTATATGTCACTCATAAAAGTAATATGTACAATTCTTGAATATTGTTACATGAGTCAGAGATTGAAGATGGGCAACTATCCCTTAAGTTCTGGGAAAGGAGAAAAAGGAAATATTCTAAGTCAATAGCAAAAGCCAAGAAAAAAAAGAAACACATCANTGCTGAGTGACTGTGGGGGGGTTTCATTTCATAGCACTCATGTCAGTGTTCTGGCCACCATCAATTTCAAGTCATAAGATCCCAAGCATATACATCAGCTTGTAGATTTGTCTTTACCCAGACCTTTGAATGTATTACCATTGATCACTTCACTGTAGGTATCTGAAATTATCACAATATTGGAAGGATTGCAAATTGCATGTTCATAGGATTGGGTAGTGCCCAACCCTATTAGTTAGCAGGGTTATTGTTTTGTTTAGAATTTTGAAGAAAAAAACCATTCAAATGTGAAATGATATGAGATTAAATTTAACATGCATACATATGTGAGTGTGATCTTTTTAAATATTTAATTCAATATTATTTCTACTTAACAGAGATCAAATAAGTAAAAGGAAATGAGAAATAACCCAGACAGACTGGTGGAGAACAGGAGAAAATTCAGTCATGTTACATGTATGTATGAGTCTAAGGGTCATCCTGATTTCATTTTCTGTTTGATATCCAAGATTTGGCACAGAGCCCATACAAACTAAAAATTAAATAAATGTTTGTTTATAAGAAGTACTAGAAGGCAGGGTGGGTGAACTGGCAGATAAAACAGGAAAAGACAAAGAAACAGCATGCTCTTAAATCTGTAGGGGGCCCAGAGGTGGGTAGAGAGACTAAGGCTGGAAGGTAGGGGAGAAAGACTCAGAAAAGCAAAACCTGAGCTAACAGCTACAGAGAGGAGAGGAGCCTCTGAGAAGACTNTTATCTTTGACCTTTGAGTTGCTAATTTACTGATTAAAGACTTAGCCTAAGTTATTTATGCTAGTTTTTATTGGTTGCCCTTGAAAAGCCTTGACAGCTGACCTAGTAGGAAATGGCTTTTCTGCTTGACCTGACAGTGAAGGATAAGGGACCGGCCACACCCTCCTAATCTCTCTCTGGGCTATCAGCGTCTGTAAAATGTGCAAAAGACCCTCTGACATTGGATAGTTTCCTTTGAAAAGAAATGTCATGTTTTCTTTCCATGAGAATCTTTTTGGTTCGGTGATGCCATTCCCTGCTGTTTGTTCTTTAAGGAGGCCTCTTCCAATTAATTATTCAGAACTTACCCAAACCTTCAAACTGAACTACTTATGACATTTTGATGTTGGATTCTCGAGAGTGGCACTGTCTCCTCTTGGTGAGTTTATCAATGAGCTTATCAATGAGACTAAGAATCATAGGATTCCCACAGTAACATCTGTGTAGCCCCCATTCATTCTTCATACCAAATCTCTGAATGACACTTGCAGAAGATCTTGCAGTCTCCTTCATTTTAAGAATAAATTTCCCCCAGGCAAGATGCCTCAGCTATTAACTGCATTCTATTCTTTGCTAAGCCTTGACAGCCTTGAACTGCCTATCTAGAGCCCACATGGTGGAAGGAAAGAGCCAACTATCACAGGTTGTCCTTTGCCCTCTACATATGTGCCATGGCACACTCATGCCCCACCCCACATAGATAAATAAGTAAAAATAAAAAAATGAATAGCCATGGCACACTCATGCCCCCACTTCATCACACACACAAAAATAAGTAAAAGTAAAAAATAAACTTTATCTTTTTATTATTCTACTTGACTTACTGCTATCTCCCCTTGACATGTTTCCATATGTACACTGCCCTTGATTTATATTTGTTCCTGGGCATATATATTGTAAGACCCCAACTTTCCTTAGGCCTGTAACCCCCATACTCTTTAGGCCTGAAACCCCTCCCTTAGGGTCAGAAAGCTAAAGCCAGAGCAGAATTGCTAAACCACTGGAGGTCAAGATTTCTGTTAAGATACGCTGCCCAGCCGCTGCTCCACTTTAAAGGGAGGTTCCTGGAAAAGAGATAACTGCTTAAATGTAGTTAGGACAATCACAGGAGTTCTGGGGAAAGCCACTATGACCTTATGTAAACCTCCCAAAGTTCTCGGGAAGAGCCTCAATTGCTTGACCACAGGACGTCGCAGGATGTCACAAAACATCCAGGAGATAATGNTCATTTGGCTCTGGAATGTCCCAACCCTAGTAATTCTGTGATTTTTGCCTTTAAAAACTGTGTGTGATTTCAGTTCGGGGCTTCTCTTGCTCTGCGGAGTAAAGGGGGCCCGATTGTACAATCGTTTACCCAAAATAAACCCTCTTGCAGATTGCATCGACTGGACTGGAATCTGGGTTTCTGCTTATCTAATGAGTCCCTCTTCCGGAGAAGGTAGTACCCTGAGTTTTGGGTTCTATCTATCTATCTATCTATCTATCTATCTATCTATCTATATATATATATATGTAATATCCTGAAGAACCTCCCTGTAGGATCGTTGTTCACTCGGCCTGAACTGTCTAACCTCACACTGCTCTCCCACTCTCAACACCAGATCCTTACCCCACTTTCCCTGATAGTTTTGCCCAACTAAATTTTATTTACTCTTTAGTTCTCCTGCTAAATGATACCTTTATTCTACTCATTTTAAACTAGGTTCACTTATTAAATGTTCTAGCACAGTAGTGGGTTTTTTCCTTCAAAGCATCCACATCAATTGCAAGGAAAAATTATGTATTCTTCCATCCAGTAGAAAACAAGCCAGATAAAGTCACAGATCAGGCCAGATTTGTAGTGCTAAGTGTAGGCCACTCGGCATGATGCAGAGACACTAGGAGTCAAACTGGAAACGTGTCAAATGAAGGATTCCGATAAGAGCTTCCCCTTTTCTTCTACCAGTGTCANTGAGATTAATTTAGCTACATAAGATTGATGTTCACACAGACTCTCAGGTTTGGTCCCATGTAAGTGGGGATTGAGGAAATCAATTTACAAAGAACTCTGGGTAGGATCTTAACTGATAGGGCATAGAAATGAAGTTTTCTAATAAATTATTTTTGATAGACTGTCTTGATTAAACAAAACCCTGCTTATCTAATGAGTCCTGGTTAATTGCTGTGGCAATTAATTCTAAAGCNGAGATCTGATGTGCAGGTAAAGGCCAAACACAAAGAGTGAGCAATGGAGGAGACAGTGATACGAACCAGAACCAGAAACTGATCAGAAAGCTCAGGGACAAGGACCTCCATAAGTGTTCTTGGATAGAAGCAGAACATGTCCTTGGTTTTGCCTTGGTCAGAGGCCAGTCATGCCAGAGATCTTTGAGGGCTCTACCTTCTGGTCTAGTTTTATCTATTATAATCCTAGTAGCAACAGTATTAATCTTTGGACNTTGTGTACACAATTGCTGTCTTAATTTTATCTCCTTCATTTACAGTTGATCTGTGACAGCAAGAACATGTCTTCCCAGTGAGAAATCAGTCCATATACTTAGAGACTAATAAAGAAAGAGCATTTTAGTAGAACTTGTATGGCTTTGGCTAATGCCCAAAGAAGAGTTAGCCTTGGATAGCTGATTTTACTCGCTTGCTTTACACCTAGGCTTATGCATTTCAAATAACACTGTCACCCTTAAATCTCTTTTATGTTCCAGCCCCAGGTCACACTTTGAACAACTGAAACAGAGACAAGAGACTGCAAGTCTCGAAGATGGGAGATTTACACAGCCAGGATAGAGCCAAGATTCTTTCTTTCTTGTTTGTTGTTTGTTTGTTTGTTTTTTCCAGACAGGGTTTCTCTGTGTAGCCTTGGCTGGAATGGAACTAGCTCAGTAGACCAGGCTANTCTCAAACTCAGAGATCTGCCTGCTTAATCTGCCTTNGGAGTGCTGGGATTAAAGACCTGCACCACCACCTCCTGGCCAGAATATTTCTTAAGTATACCAGTGTTCTTCTGTTCTAACAGTTTTTACCCAAGATCATCTTGTTTATTTGGCAGAATTATGCTCTTTCCATAAGAGCAGGCCAGGACTTTAGCATTGCTTGTGTTCCCTTGAGCTGATTATTAGAGGCATGTTCTTTGGGAATGGGCCTAANNGCTGGTCAGTCCTCAGTCCTGGTGAACAGGCGTTTATATCCTAGCATCTTAAATTTCCCCTATCAATAACAGGTTTGGTTATCAGACCTGTTATTTGGGGTGGAAGGCAGTGCTGCTCCCTTAGCTAAATTCTGCCTCATGTGACTTAGTGTCTCCTAAGCAAACCTTTTAACATCAATTCTATTACTTTGAATTTTTCTACATCAGATCCACACTTAGATGGGCTTTCTGTAATCTAATTCTTTCTATCTGGGTCCTTATGATTGCCCTTTAAGGCTGAATGTCAGCAATAANGGAAATCCAACCTTCTTATGCTCCAAGTTCAGCAGATNGCCTAAATGATTTGGGAATGTCAGATTCCAAGGAGCGAATGTTAGTAAGGTAGTTGGACAGGAATTAATAGCTTTGGAGGACATTGAGGATAGAGCCTTCCCTCAAGGCCAGATATGGACCTCACATTCCGTTTAACACTAGAAAGCAAAGTATCACAGCTGTCCTTCCTCAGGCCTCCTGGTCAAAAGGATGAAATACACCTGGCTCTTGGTATAGAAATAGTATTCTGATCTTCCCTCATAGATTCCTTTATTACATAGCATTGTCTCTTCCCTTAAGAGCTAACCCAGGTGCTGGAAAGGTGGCTCAGCAGTTAAGAGCACTTGTTACACTTGCAAATGATCCAGATTTNGTTCCAAGCACACACATGATGCACATACATGCATGAAGACAAAATACTAGTAAACAAAAATAAATAAGTCTAAAAATTACAAAATAAAGAGCTAATCCAACTTGGCCTGTCAATCACCTAGCCAAGAGAACATCCCACAGGAAATATGATTCACTGGAAGACACATTAAGGAGATGGGAGGAATAATTATCTCCTTAATTAGATAATGTATTTATCTTTCCAGAAGCCCCTCCCTCAGTGCAGCTGCTTAGAGACTCCACCAGCTGGCATGTTAAGCCTGCCTGATTAACTAAAAAAGTTTAACTTTTCTTTTTCCTTCTTTTTACTTCTTTTTCTTTCAGATAATGGTCAAAAGCTTAAGTATACTTTCCTTGTCACCCTGAGCTCTTTCTCTCTCTCCAAACCTCCTCCCTCTTCCCACCCTGCAGCTGCTTGCTGACCTCCATTGCTGAACATGCTTGCTTTCTTGAACTCTAACTCAAAGGCATGGTTTCCTCTCTTCCTTTTCACCTGTCTCCTTCCTCTTAGCAGTTATTGAGATTTATAAGTTGCCTGCTCCACTGTATTTCTCCCAAACTCTAATAATATTGTCCTTAAGCTTCCTTCTGAATCTGTTTTAGTACCTTTTATTAATTAAACTGAGAGCCTACAAAAGGAAACCTCGATTTACTGGGTAACAACGTAAGTCAATCACTAACACCAGTAAACCTTAGATTTCCATCACTGGAAATCCTCAGTTCAATTCTCTCAGGTCCTTGAATAGCTTCACAGTCTGAGTGACTGTTACTGCACATCACATAGCCATTTCTAAAGCTCTTCTAGTATCATGTTACATAATTAACATTTTTACCAGTTTAACTAGTTGAATCATTTGTGTTCCAGAGGATACTCATGTAAATCCATAACATTTCTGTCAGTCATGTTTTAGCTCAAGGATATACACCAGTTAGTCAACTATGAAAGAGCAATTCACTGTCTGAGTTTGAGGCCAGCTTGGTCTACTGA
>LZPO01066431.1:19461-29934 GCA_001675575.1 Neotoma lepida | reverse complement strand
TGTTGAGTAACCTCTTTGTACTTGTGCTAATGTTTTTGTTTTGTTTTGAATAGTTGGGTCATGGAGACACCAATAAAAACTGATCTGTGGAATGGGTGTATAAGTCACTGGTAAAGGATCCACAAAGTCCTCAATTTGATTCCCAGCATAGTAAACAAAAATGTAGTTGTTTATGGCAGTCAATGAAAAAAAAAATAGTGAGACCATAGTACCCAGAGAAGAGTAAGACAGA
The DNA here is from genome assembly GCA_001675575.1 of Neotoma lepida. Lineage (NCBI taxonomy): Eukaryota > Metazoa > Chordata > Mammalia > Rodentia > Cricetidae > Neotoma > Neotoma lepida. The sequence continues at coordinate 29,702 of LZPO01066431.1, read as the reverse complement.
CATATTGCCTACATCTTTGGGTTTAGCCTTTTGACAATGACATAGTTAACTAGGCTCTAGAATTCCTCAAGAAAACTGCTACAAACATCTGAAAGAATCACTCCACTTCAGCTTTTATAACTCTTATCCACCCAGGCATTGAATACTTTTGTGAAGTATCCACCAGAGGAGACCACTCAGACTNGGGATCAAGCCAATAAAATGACTTTATTAGCTGGCAACTACATTGGCTGTTGGGACCCANGTACAGTCCTGAGCCTTTCTCAGGGTGAGCTCTTAAGTACAAAAACCACTTCTGGGTTTGACAAACCTTAGTGAACAAGAACAGTCAGGCAGAAGCCAAAAAGCTAGGTGAGTACATTTAGGGACTTTCCTAGAGCTATGGACTTTCATAATTAGGTCTTTGCTCTCATTTTGGAGGTGTTGCTGCCTATGTGGCTGGGTTCCAAGGCCTGTTCATTCCAGTGCCAGTCGTGCTAAGGGCTGGGGGCCTGTTATAATACCATGGCATTTGTTTTATGTTTTTGAGATTCACTGTGTCCACCATACAACAATCCCCCCACTTCTGCCACTATGTCTAGGATTATAGATATGACCCACCAATAGTGGAATGTACATAGTCATCTTACAAGAAACTGCATATTTCAGTTCATTTGGCCTCTACAATCAGCAGTTATTTTACAGGAAATAGTTTAAGGGTGGTCCACCAGAAGAGTCATTTACCACAGAGACCAATGTTATGGTTCAGAAAGAGTCCTGTGGAAAGGCCAAGCAAGTTGTGTATGCACAAGAGATAACCTCTACTCTGAAGTAACTTTAATCATCCCATTGAATTGTGTCAACAACCCTGTGAGAAATTAATTAGTTTTTAATGAAGACTGTATACAATAAAAGTCTTAGGGTTTTATTGCTGTGAAGAGACACCATGACCACAACAACTGTTATAAAAGAAAATATTTAATTGGGGCTGGCTTACAAGTTCAGAGGTTTAATCCATTATCATCATGGCAGGAAGTATGGCAGCATGCAGGTAGACATGGTGCTGGAGAAATAGCTGAGAGTTCTANATCTGGATCCAAAGGCAGGAGGAAGAGAGAGAGAGACTGGGGCTGACTTGGGCATTTGAAACCCCAAAGCCTACCCCTAGTGACACACTTTCTTCAACAAGGCCACACCTACTCCAACAGGCCATACTTCCTAATGCCCCTGCCTAAGCGTTCAAATATGACTCTATGGGGGCCATTCTTATTCAAACCACCACAGAAGCTTTGGAGAAGTAATGTCTGTGGAAAAGCTNTATTCTAGATTTATAAGAGCAGAAGAGGACTGGAGAGATGGCTTGGTGGTTAAGCGGCTCATTCTCTTCCAGAGTCTGGTTCGCAGCAGCCAAGTCAGGTGATTTCCAACCGCCTGCAACTCCAGCTCCAGAGGATCAGACACCCTCTTCTAGTCTCTGCAGGTACCCAAAGGCACATGCACCCACTCCTTCACAGATGCACATACACAAATATAATTTTTAAAATACAAAATTAATCTTTTTTTTAAAAGGGAAAGAATTTGTTCCAATGAAATTAGTAGAGAAAGACAGAGCTCCAACCCAACACAAGATTACAGGCTTTAGCATCAACACTGATAGCCTACTGAATCACCATAATTAACACTAATCTATACTTTGTAAAATATGTTAGTTACAATTCATATGTGCCAAGTACTAGATAGAAAATTCAGAGACATCTTAATTAGCAGAGTTTGTTTACAAGCCCAAGGAAACAAGATTTCTACTGAGTTCAAATTTTGTCTTTAACTATCTGCTTAAGGAAAAAAATNCCACTGAGATAACATATTTAAGTATACTTTAGTATAGTCATATACATCAGAGTCAGCCTTACCATTCAGTGATAATAAATTCCAAGGAAATTCTTTTTAAAAGTTTTTTTATTAGGGTTAGAGAGACAATTGAACAGGTAAAGGAGCCAGGCTTGATGACCTGAGTTCAACCCCTGGGCCCACATTGTGGAAGGACAGAACAAACTCCCACAACTTGTCTTCTGATTTATATGCACATACATGTACACACACACACATAATAAAACATTTAAAATTATTAAAACAATATTATTATGCCAAGCAAGCTTAGAATTTGTACTGAAAATTATGTGCTTTGATGAAGAGTACTGGAGCATGTAAGATGCCTGAAAGTCAGGCTTCCNTGTCTTATTACTGATAAGATGTGAGTGACTCAGCTCTGCTAGGAGGACTGTCAGTGGTGAGGTCCAATTACTACTTTCTCTATAGGCCTGTATTTACAATAAAAAAGACAATGTATTCCTTTTTTTTGTTTNCCGTAAAAATTTAAGAATAATTACTGAAATGACAGTTATAGCTGTCAAGTTATACAGAAGTCTATGTATTTATTTGATTATTATCTTTTAAATATGGTGAGTACTTAAAATAAAACTAAGTGGCATGAATCTTGATACTAAAACATTTTCCCCCGTTCAAGACAACTGTTGAAATCTGCAGTATCCTGAGTGTTGGGATTGAATTAGAAGCCTNTGCAACCATGCCCACCAATACTGAGGCATTCTTGGGCTTGGTGTTATTTTNAAAAAAANTTTNTTTTATTTTATTATTTTGTATGGGGGAGAGGGCACGCGCATTCCACATCATGTATGTGGAGGCCAGAGGCCAGTAGGTCCCAGGGACTGAAGTCAAAGCAAACAGCTTTACTCACTAATCTGTCTCCCTGGATGTACAGTGCATATTTAGTGTTGTATTAGTTACTTTTCTGTTGCTTTGATAAAACATTATGAGACCAAAAGCAACTTCTAGAAGAACGAGTTTATTTTGGCTTCCGGTTCCAGAGTGACATACTCCATCATGGCAGAGAGGTGTGAAAGCAGGACAAAAGCTGAGAGATCGCATCTTTAAACACAAATACAGAGCAGAGAGAAGTGGTAGTAAGGCGAGGCTATGTTCTTTCAAGGCCCACCCCCAATGGCATACCTCCGCCAGCAAGGCTTTGTTTCCTAAACTTTCCTAAATATCACCAACAGGGGATCAAGTGTTCAAAAGCCTGAGCCTATAGGGACATTTGCCATTCAAACTACCACAGTAGTATTTGCTCTATTCATCTGCCTGCAAGAACAATCTGTGATTAATTTTAGAATGCTTGCAAATTAGACATTTATTCAAAATTGTCTTGAATATTTTGAATTTTTTTTTTTTTTATAAATTTGACTTTAGCAACCAGAAGAGAGCTCTCATTGTGTCTTTGAATTCCCTTCGAGGTACATAGTCTTCTAACTGATTTCTTCCCTCATGTTGCTCTAACAGCAAGCCATATCCTGGGTGGTTGAGCAACAATACCCATCACTCACAATTATAGAAGCTGGAAAGTTCAAGAACAGGATGCCAATATGATTCCGCTATGGTAGGGGCCCTCTCCCTTGCTTGCAGTAGCAGCTTTCTTGCTACACTCTCACCTGGTGGAGGGATGATTCACCTTACAAGGAGAGTCGTTCCATCATAGGACCACTACTTTCATGACAACATCTAGATTTAATTACTCTCAAAGGCCCTACCTCCAAGTTCCATCACCTTGTTAGAATTTCAACATATCAATTTCAGAGAGATACAAGAATTCAACCTATAATATTTGACTAGGGTTGACAAATATTGACAAATATTGACAAAGTACCACAGATTAAGAAACTTAAACAACATTGATTTATTGTATTATAATTATGGAATCTGGAGGTCTGGAATTAATGGATCCTTAGAGCTGGTTGCTAATAAAGGCTACAGGGGACAATTTGTTCCATAACACCTTTGTTTGGACCCTTAGTGTTCCTTAATTTCTGCTGCATCGCCTCCATCTCTGCTCTCAGCATCACCCAGTTCTCCCTGTAGTTATCTTGGGTTAGAAACCCATTGTATAATATTATGATCTTGTCTCAACATCTACAACTCTTCTCAAATAGTTACATTGTATGACTCGGGGGCTAAGACTTCACTGTATGTGTATGTAGGGTACATAATTTAACCTAGACAACCCCTCAGCTTAAACAGCTATAAAATAAAGGGAAGTATATTGCCTCGCCTGCACGGCACAAGTCTGAATCTGGACGGAGGGAGTCAGGATTGAACGCAGCACACACTGTCAGATTGCAAGCATCTAGGACCTTTATTCACCAAGCATCTGGAACTGGAACTGGAACTGGGACTAGAACTGGAACTAGAAGAACTGGAAGTAGAAGACTCCTTTCATCATTCCCTTCTACCTTATATACCCTCTGAGAATGGCCCTGCCACGTGCCTCAGCACCCAGGGTCAAGGAAAGGTCAGCATGCTCCAGGAAGCCACAGCTGCAAAGCATTCATCCTCTCAGAACTCAAACGGAACAACCTGAATAGCATCACGGAACTCAGCATACGGAAGGAGTGGGGGCACATTTAGCTGGAGCCAGAGATATTTTGCTTCCAACAGTATATAGAAAATTATCTAACTTTCAGATATTAATAGAATATAGTATTTTTCACAGTCTTATGAAATATTATTCAATATACGATGTAGTCTAAATTTTCTTGCCTGGTATCTGTGATGGTTAATCTCCATTATTAATCTGATTGAGTTTAGAATCATCTAGGAAACACACCTCTGGGCTTGTCTGTGAGATAGTTTTAACTGAGAAGAGATGCACCCCAAATGTAGGTGACACCACCCCAAGGGGTGGAGTCCTGAACTAAGAAGGGAAAAAGAAGAAATGATCCGAGCACCAGCATTTGGCTGACTAAGCAGCTGCCTCAGGCTCCTGTCTCCAGAGCTACAACTGTTCTCAGCAGCATGTGTTCCTCCACAATGGTCTGTATCCCCAAACTGGTGAGTACAAACAAAACTTCTAAAAGTTGCTTCAGTCAAATATTTTGTCACAGCAATGAGAAAAATAATGAAGGCCATTATCTCCCCGAAGTAAGAAGAACTGGCCATACTATTAAATCCCTGAAGCTTGTGGAAAGCATTCATTTGCAAGAAGGAACTGAGTCCTATGTGNCATCTGAGATCAAAGCTGTTCAAAGTAACCATTTTTTCAGTTTCCTGGGATGATGAATTCAGGTTAAAAAGGCAGCGTCTATGTTAGTTATTAGTTATAAGCAGTTAATTTTACACAAAGCTGCTTTCACTAAGAAGTCTTAATTAAAAGTCNCTATTTAATTATGTATGTACCACTCAGGGCNTTCATATGATTTCCTAGGAAGTGGCGACTAAGCTGTCACAGATTTGTGACCATTGCATACACTAACTCCAGTTCATTCAGAACACTCNTTAGTTCTTTGAGTCTGGCTTTAGCTTTAGAGAAAGCTGCTGGCTAATGAGGACTCTGATGAGATCAAAAGCCAGGGAAATGCTGCTGTTTTGGGATACTCATTTAAAGTCCAGAGAAATTCAAACCTGTAAGTTATATCAGCTCACAGCAGAACAACCTGGCAGATACACAAGCAGATTTTTAGGAACCAAGTAGCAACCTTAACCTAAGAAAGGAGACCATGTTATCTATGGCTGGCTGTGAGGTTGCTTGAGTCCCAGTCTGTCAAACTCCAGCCGTGGGCAGCTGAGCTGGGGACTGTAGGAGAGTGTTTTGTCTTGGTCCCACCAGGCCCCATGGTCCCACAGCCACTTATAAAATAATTACTCAGAGGCTTATATTAATTATAACTACTTGGCCATTAGCTCAGGCTTATTACTGACTAGCTCTTACACTTAAACTTAGCCGATTTCTATTAATCTGTATGTCGCCACGTGTTCTGTGGCTTTACCTGCATCCCATTACATGTTGCTCCTTGGGCAGCCAGCTGGCATCTCCTCATTCAGACTTCCTCTTCCCAGAATTCTCCTTATCTACTTATCCTGACTATACTNCCTGCCTGGNTACTGGCCAATCAGCATTTTATTTATCAACTAATCAGAGCAACACATATTCACAGCATACAGAAAGACACTTCATCATTTCCCCTTTTCTTTCTATTTAAAAGGAAGGTTTTAACTTCAGCATAGTAAAATTACATGAAACAAAACAGTTATCTAGCAAGAATTACAGTTACAATATTTAGTCTATTTGTACTTGGCAAAATTAAAGAAAATATTCTGTCTATCCTGTATTTCTGAGTATAAAGTTTTATATCTAATTTATCATTTATCATAACCAAGGAAAATTATAACTATCTAGTCTTTAACTACATCAAAGNCCCCAGAAGGATATAATATTNTCTAAGTAAACAGGAAGACATTGAAAGCAACTTCCAAAAATCTAGAATGACAGAGACAGCTGGCTGCCTGGACAGTTACCCAAAGTTCTTCTGCAATGTTGAGGCATCCATTCTTTAGCCTATAGGCCCAGAGTCTCTCATTTGCTTCTCTCTGTGTCCTGTAGAATGTCTGGCAGTCTTCTCTGTGAAGCAAGAACCTGAAGGACCATCTTGTCTTGCAAAGTTCAGGGGTCACCTTTCTATGGATCCTGCATGTCCAGTTTACACAACATATTATCAACAGTCCAGGCAAGAGCAGTTTCTTGGACAAATGGCTATTTTTGCCAAGAAGAAGATAAATTCCATATGGAGTGTCTTCAACGCCTATCTTCTTTGAAGTAAATTGGTGCTGCCAGGAGCTGTCATGTCTCATTGTCCAGAAAGTCTAAGTTTTTAAAATGTTTTAAATGCCATATTCTATGTCTTTGAAGTTTTTGAAGATTACCTACCTAATTGAAATATATCTATGTATACCTAGAAAACTTAACTGACATGACTATAAGTTTGATTATCTTGGATGACTAATTATTAATCTATATTTCTTAATTATACATTACAATTTCAAATGAACAGCATAAACATAATACCTTAAACAAGAGTAGAAATATACATACAGTATACCAAAATTAACTTTAAATTTGTAATAAACTAAAATCTATAGCAATGTAAAACATTTCAAATAAGTTGTTGCTCTTCAAAAGTAGATTTAAAAACTTACTCTTTCAACCTATCATATCTATATCCTATATTTCTATATCATATCCCCTTTTTGTCTTTTAGAAAGGGATTGACTATGACCAATAATAATTTGTAACCAACAANCTAAACAAAGACAAACATCCATACTCTAGTTTTTGGGAATATGGGTGTAGTTTTTTAGGCTACTTCCTGCTGATAGAGGGTGCTGTATTCCTATGGGGATCCTGAGAAAATTAAGAATTATGATCAAGTCCTGACTGGAATAGTCTGTGATGTTGTAGTTTTTGGGCCAGTTGCCTTAAAGCTGTTTGGATGCTGGATCATCTGGGCCTCTCAGGGGGTCTTGGCTGGTCAAACCATATTAGCCTGGAAACAATCCATAGGTTTTCATCTTCTGTGGAAGCAAAAGCAGAACCTCTTTTCCAAAGCAATGTATCCTTAGACATAAATTTTGAAATCAAGATACCTTTAAAATATATATATTGATTTAAGTCAGCAGCTTTTACAATTAAATGTCTCCCTGCAGTTAAAAAATCCCAAAGACAACACAATCCAGATTCTCTGTGTAATATCCATCTTTATGTGGCTTATTTTCATATTATTTTTATTTTCTATTTAAAGAATTTTCAATATCTATGTTTATATAACTGCATATAGTCCTTTTCCTCTCTCTTTCAAGCCTATATAAATTTTTACATACATTTTAAACCATTTAAAGTCTTATTTAATCTGAATCTGGCTTATTGTGAGTTTATAATTCTTCTCTGAGCAGGAGAGATTTTAAATTGGTAAACTGTGTGGCTAGTACAAAATCGGCAGCAGTGGCGGGAATCGCCATGTTGCAGGTTAAGCCCATACNCAGCCGCAAACCTGCGATAGTGTAGCTCAAGTCTGAATGATGTGGTGTCTCACGGCCGGCATGAGACATAAAGTAGGAGCCTGTTTTTGGCTCCATTTTAGAATCTCTTATTATGTTTTTTCAGGTTTTAGGTGGAAACTTGAGTGTTGGGCGCCATTTGTAGGAGAAAGTTTTGTCTCCTGCAGGAGAAGGATCTGAGGGCATCTNCATATTCCCCAAAACAATGAGCAAGGAGTTGGGCAATTAGCATACTCTTGTAATCCTAGCACTTGGAGTGGAAACAAGAGGACCAAGTACTCAAAGTCATCTTTGACATAGTAAGTCTGAGGTCAGCCTGAGCTTCATAAGGCCCTATCTCAAAAAACAAACATGCAAACAAAGATCCCAGAAAACAAACAGAATGAGCCACAAGGACACTTAGCCACTCCTCCAATATCTTAACAGTGTCCAAGAAATGCTTCCCCACTATGGTGGGAAAGCGAAAGACCAGGAGCTTTCACACNTTGATGAGTGAGGAGCCCAGAGGAGAATTTGAGGGGTGGTATTCAGGTGTCCATGAAGCAGGTTAACCAACATCTGTGCAATTGCTTATGAGAGGTGCTGGGGAAGGCAGCATGTGAAGCTCAGTGACCAGTGCAGATTCAGGACAGATAAATCTCCAGTCTGCAAAGCTAAATCTTGGATTCATATACACAGTGTTTCAAAATTATCAGATTCAGTCTTTCACTGAGGTCCTTGATATATTTGAAGTTAAGGATCCATTTGAGTTTTGTACAGGGTGATAGATATGGATCTATTTTCATTCTTCTACATGCTGACATCTAGTTAGACCAGCACCATTTGTTGAAGACTGTCTTTTCTCCAGTGTGTATTTTTGACTTCTTTGTCAAACCAGGTATCCATAGGTGTGTGGAATTATATCTAGGTCTCCAATNCTCAACAGAAGAATCTCAAATGGCCAAAAGATATTTAAGGAATTGCTCAACATCTTTAGCCATCAGGGAAATGCAAATCAAAATTACTCTGAGATACCATCTTACATCTGTCAGCATGTCTTGTGGGAGGCCAGCTCCACCTTTTAAAAGGGTTCCTATGATGAGAGAGGGATAAGAAACTTTTAGATAGAAAGATAGCGAAGAGGAGAAAAACAGAAACACAGGATAGGTTTGGNCCTTTCCTGGAACTCACTCGGTAGCCCAGGCTAGCCTCGAACTCACAAGATCCACCTGCCTCTGCCTCCCAAGTGCTGGGATTAAAGGTGTGCGCCACCACCGTCCGGCTCTGCTTCCGTATTTTATTGGAAAAGAATTCAAGAGACGCCTAAAGTTTTCTCCCAATGGTAGAAATGTCCCCAACCTGCCACAAGTCTGGGCATCCCCTACTTGCCTTTTCTTGACACTTGGGTATTAAGCTATTTTGATCACTGCCTAACAAACAGCTAGTGAACCATATTGATTGCCTGGCATTTCTTGTCACAGTTCTCAAATTGTAGTACCAGTTTAAAAATTTGTTGAATTTTTTTTTATTGAAATCTGTCTTTCTGTCTCCTACAGTCACTCAGTTCCGCTCTCTGTGAGCTTTCCTGGGGCCCACTCCATGTAGGCCTCTCACATGCCCTAACACATTGCATGTATTTGTATGAGGCGGACAGAAGTTATAACATTAGGTGTTACAGGAGTTACAGTTTGTATANATAGTCTCATTTTCCTCAAAGAGTTAAAGGTAATGTGATGCTACTTTTACTGGCAGAATGAGCAAATGTTGACATGAATTTAGAAGGGTCAATGGCCTATGATTTCATTAGCTTTCAGAAGTCATATATAAAACTAAATATTTTTTTAAAGTTAACTCTAATTTTTTTTTCTTCTTTACAGACTACTTGCATGAAAAGCTAGAGGAATATATAAAACAGTTTTCTATAGTGAAAATAGTCAGACAACGAGAAAGAAAAGGCCTCATCACTGCTCGGTTGCTAGGAGCGGCAGTAGCAACTGCGGAGACACTCACGTTTTTAGATGCTCACTGTGAGTGCGTGTGTATAGATGACTTGTAACTTTGCCCCTCCTCCACTTCATTTCAGAGTTAATTGTCTTTAGATGCCTAATTGCATTCTTCTGGATAGCATGTTTAACCGATGATAGCCANGGNAANCCTAGCAGTCCTTGCCTCCTCAGTGTTTTCAGTTCCCAGCTTTCCCTGTGAGTGATTCTTGCTTAGGACTCCTTCCCTACCCCAAATATTCATTCTATCATGAGAAAAAGGAAGAGCAAAAGGAATTTTTCCTTGCAGTTTTTCACTCCTACACTGTGATATTAAATTTTTATCTGAATAAGATCAGTACTATCATTGAACTTTGTCTCTATATTGCCACTTTTAAC
>LZPO01066430.1:165942-182357 GCA_001675575.1 Neotoma lepida | reverse complement strand
GCCAGGGTGTGGGCACTGAGCTGGGGGCACGGGGTCGACATATGCAAGGGATGGCAGGGCCTTCAGTCTTGTTAAGAATATCCTCATGACTTGAAACCAAGGTCAGAGGATAGCGTCTCATTTAAGAAATCTAAGTGGCTCTAGGCACATCAACTATGAGCTTACATGCATAGGAACATCACTGATGACTTGAGTCACTTCAGCAGAAGATCCTTGGAGTTGATGGGGTAAAACAATGCTCCACCTTCTCAAGGAAGGAAGTGAAGTTACACAGTCGGGTAGTATCAAAAACAGACATGGACTTGGGTTGTGAGACTTCCAACCCAACTATAGAGCTCTGCACATGGCAGGGCAGTAGTCGACTGTCATGGAATAATCTTCTTATACACTGTGAAGATGTGTCAATCTGATTGGTTTAATAAAAAGCTGAATGGCCAATAACTAAGCAGGATTTTCGAGCCAGAGAGAACGCTGGGAAGAAGAAGGCAGAGTCGCCAGCCAGACACGCAGGAAGCAGGAGAGCAGCATGGCCAGTGTAAAGTAAAGATAATAAAGCCACGAGGCAGAAAGTACATTAATAGAAATGGATTCATTTAAGTTATAGGAGCGAGTTAGAAACAAGCAGAAGCTATCGGCCCAGCTTTCATAATTAATAAGAAGTCTCCATGTGGTTATTTAGGAGCTGGCTCTAGGGACAGAGAAATCCACCTGCAGTAGACCAAATGGTTTCCAAGAGCATCTGTGTTATGTATAAGCACCTTCTGCATGAAATAGGAGGAAGGCTGAGCCCAGATCTAGGTGGAAGAGGTTTCTGAGGGTGAAGCAGAGAAATACGTCAGTGGCTCAGTCATTTCCCAAGAAAGAGAAATCATTGCTGCAGGATGGGTGAATTCTTCTGTGAAGGCTGGTGTCAAACCACACATATTTTAAAATGAACACAAAAGCTCTTGTTTCCTGCTCTGTCTCCTGCTGGATGGGTATCTGGGCCAGGGCCTGGGGCCGCTGGTAATGACTATCTGTGCCTAACAGTATCCATTATCAGTTTGAGAGATAAGTGGTTGGTAACTTGCCAATTGCTTTCATGCTTTAGGGAATGAGTAGGAAGGATTGTTCTACTGAGTGTTTCAAATAAAAGGATAGACATGCGAACAGGCTATCTGGAGATGCTCATGAATGCCAATGTCAATTTCAAATTGGTTTTGATGGTTCTGCCAAACTAACACAGATGCCATGGTTCAGAACTACCCCATCCGGGAGCAGCTTTCATATAAACTCTCAAGTAACACAAAGAAGAGACCATTGTTCCTTCTGTACGAGGTCTTCAAAGGGAAAAGAGGCCTTTCAACAGAGCCGAAGAAATTACCGAAGCCATTCAGAACAGCAGTCTTCACAAAACAAACTAGCGATAGTACGTGTAGGCCTGAAGCTCTCCATTCAAAGAAAGTAGGTTTCAGTAATTCATCACATCGCCCCTTTACTAGTCATCTCGCATTCTGTGTGGTGACCATTTTAATAGGACCTGGGTATATAGTTTGTGCTTCGCAGAACTATAATATTGGAACACAAAAGCAAGAATCCATTTCTTTGGTATTACGCTGTACACACAACACCTAAGAAACAAATGGGAAAAAGAAGTACTCAGAAATCAGAAACTCCTTGCCTCAGAAGAGAAAAAGTGACAAAGGAAAGAATATTAGCTTCGAAGCCAAGTAGTCTACAGGGGAGGTTCACTTAACTAGAGGTGACCTTGAGCAAGACCTTAAAGGTTCTGAGCCTCGACTTCCCATGGACACAAGAGTAGGGGCTACTTATCAGGATGGAGGACACTGACATTAATAGTGTCATCAACAAATGGTCTGGCATACAGACAATAAAGCTCTCATGATTAAAAGTGGAGCCAATCATAAAACATGGTTGCATTAAATAAAACCTCTTTCAAGTAATCGCCTGCATGAACATCAGGGTAGCACCAAAAGACACATCCCTCATTATGCCCCAGCATGGCTTGTCACAGACTCCTCCACATTTCCCAGGATTTATGATGGGAGGTTATACCTGAGTGTACACTCAGTGTGATTTTTAAAACCCTGGCAGAATTTGTGTAGTCCTGAATCTGTATTACTATTCTATGGACAAAGTGTACCATGGATCATAAATACTCTTTAGGATGTACTGCACCGGGTTCTTTTCCAGCAAAATTTTAATTCTGCTTTTTTGACAAAATGGGTTAAGGAAGTCAGCTTTCTTACCCAGCGAGAGAAGTCCTTCCAAACGCATCCCTGCCTTGAATACGCCATTGCCTCTCTAGACATAATCACCCGCTATCAAAGTCACAATGAGTCCCTCATTTTTAAGGCAGTGTACAGTGAGCCTGGGCTTGAGGCAAAGGCCTTGGGCACAACACAGTAGGAAATCATTCATCATGGCATCAATCAGTATCCTGGTTTTCAGGGCACTGGTGTAGAAACTGCATTTGTGAATCCTGAGTATGTTCAAGCTGAGTCCATTTCGCCTTTGTTAGAAAGGCGTCTGTATAGAAAACAGTCTCCATCAACTGAATCAATCTGTATCTACCAAAAAACTTATTGATCACCAGGGGGCAGAGCTTTTAATGTCAGGGAGAGGCCTGGCTGGGAGAAGGTTTGTGAGCACAGCCATCTTCTCCCTGGAAGGGACAGGCCAGGATTAAGTGGCTTCCTAGGACACACTAAAGATGAGACTTGTGTGCTGGTGGAACTTGGCTGGGGTGACCTCCTGACCCTCCTTCCAGTTCTCATATCCAGATATACCCAGATGGTCTTTTAAACAAGTACTTTTACTTTTAAACAAGTAAAAACAGTACCTTTAAAAACCTGTGTATACCTCGATGTCAGTCACACACACACACACACACACACACACACACACTTATTTCAGTAAGTGTGAATAATATCAAAAATAGATTTGAAATCATAAGACTTTAATATGAGTATGACTCTCTTGGGCATAATAGATGACAAATGAAATAGCTTTATATATGTAAATGTGTGCATATATATACAAAATTTGTCACTGTCTTAAGAAATATAGTGACAGAAATTAAAAACTGGTTAATGCAAAATGGTTTTTTTTCTAAGTGACTTTCTGCCAAGCAAACGCTATTAAGTAGGACATAGTCTGTTTTCATTGTAGTGACAGGAATTGGTACGGCATGAACACGAGAACCAAGGCTCAAAGGGTAAGATGCTTGCTAAGCAAACATGAGGACCTAAGTTCGGATCCCCTGCACCCATGTATTTTACAGGCAACTTGGGCCTGTAACTCCAGTGTTAGGAGGATGGTCACAAGATATCCAAGGGATCCAATAACAAACTGCAGTTTCAGTGGGAGACCCTGTCTCAAAAAGTTAGGTGGAGAGCAATAGAGGAAGGCACTTGAAGTCAGCAACAGCTACACACACACACAGACACACAGACACACACATACACATCACTGAAGTTAGAGTTGAGCAGAGGTAATGACTTCATAACTAAGGCCTTGCAAAGGAAGACAAAAGCTACAGGTCAAGGAATAAGAACAAGATTGGCTGATCTGGAGGCATTGTACACTTTAGAATCAAGTAAAGGCACCGTATGAAATGGAGGAGGGGGGGAGGAGGAGGAAGAAGGAAGAAAGCAGCAACAGAGGTCAAAGAGGAAGAGGAGGAGGAAGAAAAGAAGGAAGAAAAAAGGAGAGAGATAGAGAGGAAGAAGGGACTAGTTCACGCTTTTGAAGGTCATAAAATGATAAATTACAGAAATGCATGCAAATGCTCTTACACGCAACAGAGAATAATTGAAGAAACCACTCATCAATGAAGGAAAAATATTTCATGATACTGCAAAGAGGCACTGGAGCAAAAATAACTTGTCGGGATTATAAAAATAATAATGCAGGGCCATAAATAATATGAGAAAATGAATATGCTAATGAAAGCACAGTGATGAAAGCTAGAAATAGAGAGTGAAATTATATTAGCTCCACAAAGCAATGGAAATGGATGTGCAGGTAGGGAGCCCTTGATCTTTCCTGAAGTGGAGAGACAGGCAAAAGGGAACTAAGGTGGATGGTGTGCCCGTAGGGATCATGCATTAGATGACTCTTTAAATACAGCTCTCAAACTCAGCCTTCAGGTAGTTGTGATTTTCTTCTTGTAAAGATGGTCAAAGGTCAGAACAAGTTTCCAGGAAGGGAGAACTAGGGAATAGCAAGGCCAGGCTGACTCTGAACAGGCTGGCTCCCTTAGCACAAGCCTTGTACCTCCCTTGCTATCCACACCATCGCCTCCTGTCTCCAGTCAAACTTCACCCTGCTTAACATCAGCAAGTTAGTAAAGGCGTGGATTCAGAAAGCATATTTCATAGCAGTGGCAGAAGTAAAGTGTGGGGTCTATCGCTGAATTTTAAAAATTAATTAATATTAACTAACTTCTGAGGTGGTGGGAACAAAACCTAGAGGCCCACATACTCCAGGCAAGCATTGTACTTCTTAGCTCTATCCCCAGTCCACAGATTTTGGGTTTTTTTAATATGTTTGTTTTACTTTAATTATAACGTCATGTAAAATAACCAATATTACCCTAGAACAAGGTGTAAGAGGATTTTAAAACCATCTATGTGTCTATTATCTGGCTAGGTGCAGGTATAACCACACACCCAGGAGCATACACATTTAAAAGTTAAATAAATAACACATAAATAGTGTACATATATGGAAGGGATATTTGTCTAAAAAAAGACTGTTTTTACATATGTTTTATGAATATTTCCAAAATATTTAAGGCATGTTTACAAATAAGCCATTTTCTCACCTAATATATTTTAGCCCCATCCCAATTTTCAGTGTTTATGCCTTAACTTCTGGTGTTAAATTTATTTTTTCAGAATTCTAAACCGCACTAATGTGTCAGTTTTCTGAGCTCTCTAGAGGAGACTAAATGTGCATGGATAAATGCATATATTTTGAAATATACATTATATGTGTATTCATACACAGGTGTATGTATGTGTGTGTGAGAGAAAGAGAGAGAGAGATCTGGACAGAGAGAAAGTGAGTCTATGCAGGCTCTGAGGAACAGTCAAGTCGACAGCTACACTTTGGCATAGATCAAGCCTGTGAAAGGTGCCAGTGCATTCCCTTTCTTTATGTCCNCAATACTAAGTAAAAAGTAAGAGTCCTGGGGTGGAGGAAGGGCATCAAAGAAAGAACAAAACCTTCAGAGAGCACCTGTCCGCTCTCCATGGGATCTGACACCACACTGGTTTTCATTTTTTTCCTTTGTAATTCTGAAGGTTCATTTCTATGAAGAGTGCTTCCCACACAGTGAATAGCACATCCCCACACCCCAAAGGGCATTTGAAGGATGACTTCAAAAGTGAGACTTCATGTGACTCCTCTCCAGGAGTTACTTTGAGCATCTAGTCTGATCACTAACATAATAAACATGCCCTACATACCAGAAGGCAAGCCTGGGTTTTAAGCCAAACTCCTGACAGTCATCATTTTTGAACGTGTGACACCAAACAATCACGGAAGTATTGTGTGCAATGTTCCTCCTTTACTAGGACATCGCAATGGCACTGACAGTTGAAGCTTTAAGGGTTTGAAGCCAATGTAGGGTTCACAATCAATGACCACTTCTAGACCTAAACCTTGCTGAATATGAAGTAGCAGTTTTTTATTGACTTACCTGAACTTTAAATCTTTTTTTAAAAAATAAAACTATATCCATAACATGAACCAAATTTGCAAATTTCTTCTTAGAACTCACAGAAGAAATGCACATCAGCTCTCTGGACACCACCTAGCATGGAAGAACACCATGTGAGGTAAAGTAAGAGGAACCAGAGGAAGGGCCACAGGCGTGCTTCACAGCCAGGACACTGGAGCAAGCAATGCTATTTTCCCAAATCACAACCCTGCCCTTGGCTGTGACAGCTGGTTATAACATTTCCAGAAACGCTCGGTGAGAACAACTCATTATTCCACGAATCCATGGCATATCCCCAACCGATTCTCACAGAGACTTCTCTGGGTCTCGGAAGCCAGAGGGAATGTTGCTATACATAATCTCATTCCATGATGTAGTAATCAACCCAGTCTCAGACTTATGCATTCTCATCCAGATTCTGGATGCTGGCCTGGT
The DNA here is from genome assembly GCA_001675575.1 of Neotoma lepida. Lineage (NCBI taxonomy): Eukaryota > Metazoa > Chordata > Mammalia > Rodentia > Cricetidae > Neotoma > Neotoma lepida. The sequence goes on along the minus strand of LZPO01066430.1, from coordinate 176,194 downwards.
GAGCATCCATCCCTGTCTACTGACAGTAGCAAGTACTGTGCTGTGGTTTCTCAACCATCAGCCACCCGGGTCTGGGCCAGACCAAAAACATAAACAAAGGCAAAGAAATGTGATGTTTCTTCCTCTTCACACATCTGGGACATTTTGGAAGGAGTGAGATCATTTTAAGAGTATGTAGAATCTGGATCCTGTCTTACTATTCATGAGGGGCAAGCTACACCCCTCCCCTGGATCTCATCGGGGATAAGAAAAATGGGACCAAGTCCTGGTATAAGTAATCTTTGCTCTAAGTTCTATTTCTCTGCAAATGTACACTACCCTCTAAGCACACTTACCAAGCTGTATTGATTGATTGATTGATTGATTGATTGATTGACTGACTGACTGACTAAATCCAGGGCAAAGACAAGAGATCAGTATGATAGAATTTACAAGATATGTACTCCCAGGGCTGTGTCTTAATGCATGGGTGTGATTCAAGTCTGCTGTGATAAAGAGAAGGGTGTTTATGGTGGGGAATGGCACAAACCAAAAGGGTGATGGGGTAAACAGCCTGGTGTGCATGTGTGTGCTTGGGAGAGACAATACAGACAGCACACAGTGGGAGACATGACAAAGGAAAATGTGCACAAGATTTCTCTGCTGCTATTCTTGGGACAGCCTTACAATTTTTCATGGAACTTGTAGTTGAATTTCTATGTTCTGTTCAGTGAATGGGCTTGCCAGTTTCAAGGTTGTTTTAATCAAGTTCCTTGTTTGTTAAAAAAAAATGGCTTAAAGGGGCTGGAGAGATGGTTCAGTGGTTAAGAGCACTGGCTGCCCTTCCAAAGGACCCTGGTTCAATTCCCATCACCTACATGACAACTCACAACTGTCTGTAACTCCAGCTCCAGGGAATCTGACTCCCTCACACAGACATACATATAGGCAAAACATGGATGCTCATAAAATAAATAAATAAATCTTTTAAAAAAAGAAAGAAAAAATTATTTAGAGCCAGGTGGTGGTGGCACATGCCTTTAATTTCAGCACTTGGGAGACAGAGGCCAGCCTGGTCTACAGAACCAGTTCCAGGACAGCCAGGGCTATACAGAGAAACTTTGTCTTGAAAATCCAAAAAAGAGAGAGAAAGATTTAAAACCTCAACCTAATATGACATAGTAGTACACCTACATTCTCTCTTTCAAATTAAAACTATATACATGCACATATATGTATCTGATTAGGCTTTATCTGTAGTGTTACACTAATAATTCAATCATAAAAATTATTATAAAATGTAATATCTAGGATTCGAGGAGGGAAAATGGAAAGTCAGTGTCTGGACCACAGTTGGGAAGTTTAGATCCAAGTTCTCAGCACGTTCATTATATTACAAACCAGCTTGAAATGTACCTAGGTCAAGTCTATGCTTGCAATTGTTCTATTCTAGTGAGTTCAAAGGCAGCCATCCCAACCACTTCCCATAACTCACTCATAAATACTTGACTGCATAAGAGTGTATGTGGGGAGGAACCTCAAAACCCTAGTCCCACTTCCTAAGAAAGAAGTCACTGCTCAGTCTCTGACATTTATATGCTTAATGGGAAACTAGTGCTAAGAGGACTTGCATAAGTAGTACCCTCAAAGGTCCATTCTTTGAGGCTGCTTTAGAGTTATAGGAATTTAGTTTACCAGTACCATGAGATGACAATATACTGCGTGGTATCATGAAGATTAGTGTGGTGCTACCTCTGTTTGTTTAGGATAAATAATTCTGTGAACATTTCCCGTATTTACTTGATAGAATAGTAAAGTAACTTTGCAAAGTTACACGCTACTTTTCCAGGTGACAGAAAGTGGTTATTAATTCACAGAGGATGGAATGCTTCATCAACCCAGTGACCTGTAAGATTGCTATGCTGCTCTAGCTCCTGCCAGACCAAGTGTGCATGGCTAACACCTGTGCTCTGCCTAGAATTTGTGGCCACATCCCATGCACATACTCTGCTTGGCTTTCTAGCCAATCTCAACAGCCCCAAGAGTCCCTGTTTCTCTTGAAGTCAGCTCAGGTACAAAATACAAGCCGCTACTCGCATTGTGACTGAGAGATGAACTTGCCTCTGCCAAAACAGATTTCAGGTACCCATTCTCTCCTATCTGCATCCCTCTCCACACTGAAAAGAAGCTGCCATGTGACTTCCTTAGTTACCTGGCTGTCTGGCTCCAAATTAGTCTCTTTCCAGGTGAGCAGAGACCTCAGCAGGCCACACGGTGTCCCTTCTCTCCTTTCTGTTCCTATTTGGCCTTCATGAGAAAGGGGCCCATCTTTCCCTGGAATGCCTGCTCAGCTCTCTAGAAACGAGTTCCTCCCTTGGGCAAGGGGGAACAATCACAGACTAACAGGAAATGGCTAGTGCAGTGGGAAAGAAGATTACAGACAAATCCCTGTAAAAGGATGACTCTCCCAAGCTCACTAAAAACCTTGAAAGACTACCACTGGATAACGCAGTGTCAACCACAGTAGTTTAGCAATGGAGGCTTCTGAAATATCTTTCTTCTTTAAAAATCAGTCTGTACGCCTCTTTTCTTATTACACTGTGTGACTCACAACACGATATGCAAGCTCCATTAATCTGGAAACAGGAGCTCTTACTCCCACCTACCCCTCAATCCTTACTCCTTCCCCACGCTGACATTTATATTACAATAAAATGTACATTATGCCTAGAATTTTCTAACAATGGCTTTTCCACAAACATGGTGACTTAGTCAGTGTTCTACTGCTGTGAAGGAACACCATGACGAAGGCAACTCTTATAAAAGAAAGCGTTTAATTGGAGCTTGCTTACAGTTTCAGAGGTTTAGCCCATTGTCATGGTGGGGAGCATGATGACACACAGGCAGAGATGGTGCTGGAGAAGTAGCTGAGAGTTTTCCATTCAGATTCTCGGGCAGCAGGAGAGAGAGAGGCACTAGGCCTGGCTTGGGCTTCTGAAAACCTCCAGTGACACACTTCCTCCAACAAGGCCACACCTCCTAATCCTTTCAAATAGTGCCATTCCTCAGTGACCAAGCATTCAAATCAGTGAGTCCATAGGGGCCATTCTCATTCAAACCNCCACAGATGGAAACGTTAAAAGTAAGATTTGATTCTAAATGAATGCTATGGTCTGAGCGCCTGTGTCCATCCAAAAGTCACTTACTGAAAGCTAGGCTGTGAGGTAATGGAATTAGAAGGAGGTACCTTTGGGAAGTGAGTAGATCCTGGGATCTCTGTCTTTCTGAATGGGACTAGAGGCCCTTTATGAGATTGGAGCCTATTCCCTTCANCTCCCTTCTAACACATGAANANGAAGCCAGACNTGAAATCTACGGTACCTTGATGTGGGACTTCTGAGCCTCCAGCACTGTGGGCAATGTGTCTGTGTTGTCTATGAATTGCCCTGCCTGTGGAACCCTAATTACAACAGCCCCCAAAGAAGGAGGCAATGGGTCATCTTTCCTGACACACTAGGATCATACCTCTTTAGAATGTACAATGTGTGAGCATGGGAAAAGCACATTTAGATAAAGTTTAATTCTCAGTTCTGCCCAAAGACAGGTCTTTAGGGGTTTTTGCAGCTACACCTTTACTGTCCATGCCCATGCTTGAAGTTCTTGCAGTGGCCGAGTCCATGCCCCACCTCTGACATCCTACATTAGGGCACTACTAGGAAGANTAGGTGTCCAGCTNCTGGACAGATGCTGAGAGGTGGGCTGTCCTTAGAATGCTTGCTGTGATATTTCTAAGTAAAATTTTTCTAATTCAGCCAAGGTGCCTTTACCCTGAAGACCAGACTTGCCGTTCCCCTGGTTTTTAATTTCCAATCACGTGCCACTAGCTATTACACGTAATCATTGGTGAACCTGTCAGAGAATACAGAAGTCTGTAAGATGATGCAGATGACACACAGGTACTTAGAAGAATGGAGAATTTCTTAACTGTGACCCCCATGGCTTCAGGTAGGCAAGGAGGAGTTCCTTTACCAAAGAACACATGGCTTTGAGAAGACAGATGTCTTCATTTGCTCGTGTGTTGAGTGACACTGTGTGGCAGAGACTGTCCTTGGTACTAAGGATTATCAGTAGGAAGAGGAGGGTGTGATTCTGACCCCTACAGACCACAAAGTCTGCAGAGGTTTAGAGACAGGGAAGCAGGCAACAGTAACCTGGAGTAAAGGTTGGAGGATGCAGGGAATNCTAGCAGAGGAAGAACCAACTGGGGCTTGAGGGGGTTAGAAAGGCATCCTGGGGAAGATGCTNCTTGTATTTCAATGAGAAAAATAAGCCAGAATTAAGAGACCAAGAGGGAACCTCAGATTCTGATCAAAGGCAACAGGCAGGCCACTCCCATCCAACACACTCACAGCAATTTTATGTTTCAAGGCTCTGGTTATTGTATGCATTCAAACAAACGGATGAAGAAAAAAAAATGGACTTGGCCCTCACTATGATGCACACTAATATGTAGTTCAGTAAATCCCCTGGTTGGAAATCAGTAATCCTGGGGACAGGAACCTCTGTGTAACATATACAAAGCTCCCTTCTTGCCCTGTAATATCTTAAACATGCATTCAGATCCAGGCATGCACCANAGTCATAGGCAGTGGGAGGGTGAGTAAGAGATTAGCATTGAACTGAAAATGACATGTGTTTGCAANAGATTCTGCGCAATCTATCTGTTTACATGGACCGTCAATTTTTCCCAAGGGAAAAAGAGCAGTGTCCACACTTGTTTCTCTTCAATGCAATGTTCCTGTGCCTCCTTGAGGATCTTCCTTAATGATATGGACACCCATCACAGTTCATAACCGTGCTTGCAAAACGGAGTTGGGAATATTGGAATGCTAGGTTTAAGATATTTAGCAATAAAGGAGAGGGAGAGATAAAGGGCACAGAAGTTTTCTTTTGTTTTTTGATTTTTTTTTGGGGGGGGGAAAGGATCTAGTGGCTGGTTTGCCTGACTCCTTTGGTGGCTAATTGGCTAATTAAGTCAGCACCCAGGGTCATGACAGGAGTTTTTGTTTATCACATGAACAAAGATGAAAATGTTTCACAGCAACCTTATATCAGGGCAGCTCCAAGGACCACAGGCACAGCAAGCAGGAAGCGCTGTACAGACCCAGGTGACTTGATCAGTCTACTGCCTCAGCCCAAGAAATCCCAAGTCACATCGTTCTCGTTCTATTGGCTAAAGGTAAGGTGCAGTTCAGAATTTGCTAGCCAAGAAAGGCCTCTTCCCGGAGTGAAAAAAAAGCTTGTCCATAGCTCCTTAGTATGGTCAGTTCTCATAAAGTTATACATGCACGTGCATGAACACACACACACACACACCTGTCTCTTATACACATCTAGATGTGTATAAGAGACAGGACGCACACACCGCCACCTCCCCAGCCCTGGTATATATAATCTTTTAAAGCAACTAGGATGATACAAAGAGGCAACTATCTAGACCATCCTGGACTAGAGACTAAATCCCTGTAACAGTGACTAGTGCTCAAAATGTCCATGGGAGGAAGAGTGCTATAGCCAATAGAGTCCACATGGTTAAGTCTTCCTCTGCCCTCCCTGATCACCCTAATTAAGCTGGTCAGTTAAGGACCACAGGCCTTGAGCCACTGGTTCCACAGATGATGCCATTCAAANGCCACTCTCACATGGTAAGCTTCAAAGCAGAAGGCTGAGGAGTCTGAGGTGGCTTAACTCCAGCCTAGTGTCCCACAAGTCAGCAAGCAGATGCCACAGATGCACTACAACTCTGCTGAAGACATCAGCTATATGGAGAATGGGAATGGGGAGAGCAGGTATCTGTGAAGAGTTCATGTCACATACGGTGACACTTGAGGAATCTTCCACCACTCCCTATTTTCCTTCTCCTCACTCCTCTCTAATTCTGCATGTCAACCTGGAGGCCACACTTCAAGATGTCTTCTGAGACATTTCACATAGTTCCATCCACGACAGCAACTTTTGGTGGTGTTTTCTGCTTCACTGGGAACGATCTTAGGTGGNCCTTCAGAATCATAACCAGGCCATGGTGAGTATTTATTTTCTTTAAAACAGCGAGGTGTAGGCTTTCTTAGATGGGATGTGATAGCCTCGAGGCTCAGTNCTACCTGGAATGAGTGTATTTCTGTGGTTCATTTGTTTTCCCTGGGCTGGAATGCGCTGGTTGGATGTGGACTCTTGATTCTGGGTCTTTAGTGTCAGAGGGTGGCTATGGCCTAAATACATGTGTAAAGAAAAACCCTAGAAGACCAAGCATTACCAAAAAGACAGATAAGCTAGAACTTCCAGTTGGGACTGCTGGGCCTTCAAAGTCTGGCACTGACACACACAGGCTATAAAGTTTGGGGACAGGTGTTCAGTTTCTCTGGGCTTTGTGCATCTCGTCTATACAACAAGGACAATAATGGCACCTACACTGATCATAAAACATAATGTTCCAAAGGTGAAAACATTACTTTCATATAAATACAAAGAGTGTGAACCAAACAACACACAAGCAAGAGAATCAGCAAGGTGATTCAGAAGAGAATACATGGGGCTGGTGTATATATATTTCTAAGTTTGGGGGTGTTCGCATGGGGCTGATGTATATATATACATATATATGTATATATATGTGTATGTGTGTATATATATATACATATACACACACATACACACACACATATATATAATATATATAAATAATATATATAAACACACAAATATATATATATATACATATATATATAATATGTTTGGGGGTGTTTAACCTTAACAGAGAATTATAAAGATTAAATTTGTAATTATGCATGCACTAGATAGATATGAACAGAGTCTGGCATGTGATAGATCCTATGTAACTGGGACAATTATTATTCTGTGGTATTAAATAAGGCCACTTTCAATCTACACCCATCAAAGAGGCAATTTTGCTGTTGCTATATTCTCAATGTAAATGATCCAGATGAATCTGGAACATCACATTTCCAAATATATCTTAATTAATACCTATTAACATTTCTTTTTTAACTTGCAATGATAAATTACTTTTCCCTTACTTAAAATGATTATTTTCTGTATGCAAAGGATGTGGTTTATGTAGCAATAACTAATAAGGATTATTTTTTCTTGTCTAGTTGGTACTGGAGTCCATGCTCAGCATGAACTCTAACACTGAGATACACCCCTGGCTCAGGAGATCAAATTTTAAATAAATAGATTCTTGATTTTTTATTTTTAAGTCCAGCTACATAGTCTTTATCTTCTCAAAATGTTCTAAAGTATTAAAATATTATAATAACATTTTCCACAAGACTAAAAATGAACCTTAGTGTTTGATTCAAATCTAAAATCATTTAGAGCACTTAGAATCCTCAGCTATCAAGGATAGGCAGAATAAACAGCCATACTCAAGGCAGACAAGGCTCAGCTACCCACCCTGGGCACAAGGGTAACCCTAGCTAAGACTCCTAGCAACAGTGGATATATAGTCTGAATTGGCCATCTCCTGTGACCAGGCAAGACATCCAGTAGAGGGACTGGGACACCAACCAGCCACACAACCTTTGACCTACAGTCTGTCCTGTCTATGAAAGGTGCTGGGGTAAGGGTGGTGCAGAGATTGTGGGAGTGGCCAACCAATGGCTTGTCCAGCCTGAGACCCATGCCATGAAAGTGAGCCTATCCCTGACACTGCCTGGAGTGCTAGGACCCAGAGGCTGGATGGCCCAGAGACCTAGGATAGAACCAAACATTGTTGGAGAAAAAATATGTAATGATGTAATGATGCCTAACGATATTCTGCTATACTCATAGATTGGTGACTACCCCAATTGTCATCAAAGAGCCTTCATTCAGTAACAGATGAAAATAGACAAAGAGACCCCCAAGCCAAACATTAGCCTGAGCTCAGAGAATCCTGCTGAAGAGAGTGAAGAAGAATTGTAGAAGGCAGAGGGGTCAAGAACATCACAAGAAAACCCACAGAAACAACTAACCTGGCTCGTAGGGACTCACAGAGTCTGAAACAACAACCAGGGAGCCTACATGAGTCTGACCTAGGCCCTCTACATACATGTGACAGTTGTGTAGCTTGGTCTACTTGTGGCACTCCTAACAGAGGGAGCAGGGGCTGTCCCTAATGCTTTGGCTGGCTTTTGGGACTCTACTCATCATACTGGGTTGCCTTGCCCAGCCTTAATACAAGGGGAGGTGCTTAGTCTTACTTCAACTTGATAGGCCATGTTTTGTTGATATCTATGGGAGGCCTGCCCCTTTCTGAACAGAAACAGAGGAAGAGTGGATGGGGGAGGGGGTAGGAGCAGGGAGTTGGAGGGAGGGAATGGGAAGACAGGAGGAAGAGGAAACTGTGGTTGGGATGTAAAATAAACAAATAAATTTATTTATTTATCACGCATGTGTCTTACCTGTTTTGTGAAGAATGCTTCCCCAGGCAATGTGTTTTCATACAGCCCTTTTGTTTGCAGTGTTTGGTCTGAGCAACCATCCCATTTCAGATAAGNAAATTTATTCACAGGAAGTTTGGCGCCCTACACTTGGGTCCTAGGGGTCACTCTGCCAACCTCTCTACTTCTTTACTCCATGGCGAATTTCAGAGCCAAGGATCTGTCTAGGAGCAGATTTGAGAAAAGCCTCAATTCATCCACTCTGAATGAACCCACTGAGAAGTGTTTATCCCCAAATCACTCCATGCTTTCCTATCAAGCTTCTGTACCCGTGGACATTAACTGCAGAGAATTTACCCAGAACAGCGTCCCTGTGTTAGGGAAAGGCTGGAACCTCTGAAGATCATTCATTAGGACAGCGTGGAGGATGGAGGCATGGGATGCAATGGGACACAGACTACTTTACTCATAATAAGTAAATTTTCTACTTCTTAAAAATAATTATTATGAACCATCTGTAGCAGGCAGTATTCAAAATATCTGCCTAGTTCAAACACATCCTGGTAGTCACATCTTTGTNTAAGGGACACATAGGCGATACTGAAAACAATCACATAGAGAAGGGGACATCTTAATGAGGCCAGAGGTGACAGGGTATAACTGGACAACTGCAAACAACTTACATCAGGCTCAGAAACGGATCACACCTATTCTAAGAAGGCATGACATGCATTCATAACAAACAGGGAACTGTGAGTGGCATCTGTCCAAACACCAGTAGGAAACTGAGGCCTTCAGCCTGACAGTCCTCCTGGACCCAACTCTTGCCAGTGACTAGGAGGGCCTGGAAGTGGTCCTTTCCCCANAAAGCTCAAACTCAATACCAGACTCAGGTGTCACCTCCATGGCAGCCATGTGGCGCCAGCCCCCTAGTAAGTAATGTTACCCCCAACCACAAAATTATTTCATTGCTACTTCAGTAACTGTAATTTTGCTACTGCTGTGGATTGTAATGTAAATATCTGTGTTCTCCGATGGTCTTAGGCAACCCCTGTGAAAGGGTTGTTTGGGCCCCTAAAGGGGGTCTCACAACCCACATGTTGAGAAACACTGCTCTAGAGTTTTGTTGTTAGAAACTTGATTCTCAGAAAAGTACTTTCATATGAGTCATGTTGACTACGCCAGACACTGAGCTAATCATGGAAGATAGAGAAATGAATGACACATGTTTCCTGATCTTAGAAGGCTCACAGTCAAGCAGGAAAAGGCCACGTGAAAAGGAACCATGAAAGTTAAAATAAGCAGCCGTCCCAAATGCTGGCAAAGGTACGAATCACAACACTCATACATTAGTGGGAATGCAAAAGTAGACAGACACTTTGGAAAACTGGCAGTTCCTCAGAAAATGGCACATGCNTCTATTCCATGACCCCGTTGGTGTGCACACTTAGGTATGTATTTATACAAGGAAAATGAAAACATATGTTCTCAAAAAATATATATCTCTTGTGTACATGAACATCCACACCACTCTCATCTACAANAGACGCTGAGGAGAAGCAACCCAAATGTCTATCATCAGGAGAATGAGTGAACAGATGTTCATGAAATGAGAGGCTGCTCAAAAATGAAAATCAATGAACTGTAATGTGGCAGATACCATCCATTTAAAAACAATACAAAGAGTAAAAGAAAGGAGAGACATGCATGCATACTGAAGAGTTCTATGACGTTCAAGAGCCCATAACTCTAATGCTGGGTAGCTAGACCAATAGGGACAGGGGTAGGAAGAAACTTGTTGGGCAATGGGTGCCTGTGCCTGGATCGAGGGT
>LZPO01066430.1:64920-89408 GCA_001675575.1 Neotoma lepida | reverse complement strand
CTGCCTCTTCTTTCTGAGTGCTCGGATTAAAGGTGTGAACTACCACTGCCTGGCACCATGTAAGTTTTTAAAAATTTATTTATTATTATTGTATTACACACATGTGCATGCATGCAGGAGTGTGTGCACGTACGTGTGTGTGTGTGTGTGTGTGTGTGTGTGTGGTATGAGTGTAGGCACACGTGGTCACATGGTGTGTCTATGTAGGACAGAGGACAGCTCTCTGGGATTGATTCTCACTCTTTCTTATGGGTTCCAGGAATCAAACTCCAGCCATGAGGCCCAAACAGTAAGCACTTTTACCCACTGAGCCATCTCACTGGCCCCACAATGGAATATTTTTCAGCTCTAAGGAAGAATGAAGTCATGCCATTTGCAGGAAAATGGATGCAACCAGAGACAGCCACATTGTACTAATTAAGGCAGATTGAGAAAGACAGACAAATATTGCCATGTTTTCTCTCACTGGCCCTTCCTTGATTTTATATAGGAACATAAAGTCACACATGTATGTATGACATGAAAATAGAAGTGAAATTGTCTAGGGGAACAAAGGGAACTAACAGGAGCAGGTAGGAGTGAGGAAGGAGGCGGAAACTATATCAAATCCATTGTACAATCTGTATGAAAATGTCTTTATGTAACCCAGTACCATGTGCAATGAATGCACACCAATGGAGCGAAAAAAATCAATTAAAAAATTGTAAAAGAAAAAATTCTTCTCCTTTTTTTAATTGCGATCATTAAATGACATCTCTATGAGCATGTGATTTTAAGATCACAAGGGACACTGGAAAAGAAGTGACTCTAAAGAAAAGATAGTGTTACCTACAGGGAATTCTAGAGCTCTTAAACTGTATTTCTCCCTTCTCCAGGCCACAGGAACTCATTCTCAGACTGACAGTCAGGCTCATGCTAGAGGTGAGGGTCTGAGGAAACCATGGATCTAATCAAACTCCTGGCTTTAGAGATGAAGAAACGGAAAACTAGGAAGGCCAGTGCCATCACAGCACTCCTATTGAACTACTGTCTGTCCCCTTCCAAACTGTGGCACAAGACCTCTCTACATACCTGCACTACTTTGTCTGACTGTTCAGTTTGTCCAATAGAAAGGTGATCATATGCCGTAGTCCCCATACCAAAGCAGGAAGTTCTGTGCTTGACTGGCAAGCTCATGGTTCTTAAGGCTCTTCAGCAAGATTTAACTTTCTATTGAATTACTGGAAAATAGGCATTTGCTTTCAGATGCCCAAGGAAGCAGGGGTGAGCCACTGCCCAAGGAAGCAGGGATGAGTCATAGATCTTATGTGCCCCCTGTCCCTGTCAGAGACCAAAGCAAACAAAGAAGCTAAGAACTGAAAACAGAAATAAATTCATCCCCACACTTGGCCCTCCTCTTCTGTGGTACCACTGCTCTGGCCCTAACCCTGAACAAGAGCAGTGGGAACAGAGAGAAGAAAGTGGCCATGCTGCTAGAAGATTCTTCCACGAGAAGAGAAGGGCTAGGATCGATCATGGTGTGGGCCTGGAGCCACTGATTCAAGCAGGCCTAACTTAGAGTTCACTCCTCTAATCTTAGCACACCCAGCCTCACACAGCCTCAGCCCCCAATGTGTTCCTCCACACTGCTATTTTATCTTGTGAATACAGGGAACCAGGGAAAGAGATAAATTCAAAACAGTAAAGTTTTCTGTGGAAAAAAAAATGTGTTCTTAATTAATCTCAAAAATAAAGAGAAAGAAATAAAAAGAAAAAAAAGGAATGTGTTCTTTCTTTTCCCCCTCTGGGGTATGATATTTCTAGGGATTGAACCCTATAAAACAATGGTTCTGAACTTGTGGGTCGTGACCCCTTTGAAAGTTGAATTGACCTTTTCACAGGGGTCACCTAAGACCATTGGAAAACACAGCTATTTACATTACAATTCATAACAGTAGCAAAATTACAGTTATAAAGCAGCAACAAAAATCATTTTATGATTTGGGGGTCACTACAACATGAGGAACTGTATTAAAGGGTCACAGCATTGAGAACCACTACTATAGATATTCACACAAGCTAGAGAAGAATTTTACCACCAAGCTACATTCTCAACCACCAGCACCCCATGCACACACACACACACACACACACACACACACACACACTTTTTTTTTCCCGGAACATCCTCTTTAAACACATTTCTAGGAAGCAGAAAAGAAGCTAAGAATAAGAAAGGTTCTTGTGTGCCTGTAACTAACAGGGCAAATGGCTGGAACTTGTCAGCTACTGACAGGGCTTCGTCAATCTAAGGCTGACAAGGGAAGCCACAAAAAAAAATCACTGGTTAGGTAATTTCACATTTCTGGGTTACAATGGTTTCTGTATTGGGAGGCAAGTCATAAATGGATTTGCATACTCCCACTCTATGGGTGTTCCTGTGAGTGTCATATACACATATGTGCTTAAAAGAATAAGGTGAGAAAGTAGGCATTTGTTAAATTAAATGCCAAGCCTTGGGAGAGAGATGTACAATTAACAATTTTCAGAAACTAACTCATACGTGTGTTTTGCCTGTGTATATGTCCATGCACCATGTAAGTACCTAAAATGACAGTTATTAATCCCATTGCGCAGTTCAAAGCACCCACAGCTCAAAGAATTAAAAAGAAAAAAAAAAAAAAGCCTGTTCAAGTTCTTGAAGCTGGTAAGCAAGCAGTAACTATGACTCACACCCAGATCTCTATCCAAAACTATATTCTTTCTGAACATGATGCTTCTGACACAGCCTTTGGTGAATTGTCCAAATGACTGAACATAGGAAATTACTTATCTCAGAGTACTTGTATTTTTCTTTTCATTAAGGTCATGAAAGTCATCTTTCCTGAACTAGGGGGGAAAATCAGTGGTATTCCTCACAAGCGAGTGCAGTTGAATGCAATTGGCTCTTTAGAACATCTGCCAGGGCTGGGGATGTGACTCAGTGGCAGAGCCCAGGCTCAGTGTGTACGAACCATGGGTCCAGTCCCTAGAAGCGATGAGACAAACACCTATCGGTGAGTTTTTAAGAACCAGGGAGCCAAAGCCACAACTTAGAGCAGTCTCAAGACTTTTTACTAAAACAAAGAGAAGTACTTTGGTGCATCTGGCTCTACGTTTACTCTGGGCAGTGTATGGTTCTTGGCTAAAATCTATGGTCACCATTTCAAAAGGCAAACACTATACAGCCATCTCCTTAAAAACTTGAAGCCATACTTGAAATGTGATGCCCAATTTTACACAGATTGCTAACGAAGGAAGTGTCTGACCTAGAGAGAGAAATAAGACGCTAACTAGCAAGCTCCCCAAAAGAACTGCTCTGTGGTTCAGGAAGATGGCAAGAAACAAAAAACCTGCATTCTAGCTGGACACAGCCAAAGCTGTGAATTAACCTCTGTTATTAATTACCAGGAGCTCTAAAAATGTAACTCTAAATCCCCAGAGGTAGGAGGCACACAATTATCCCTGTGCACAGAAGAAAATGTTTATTGAGCTATCTGTCATGTTGATTTTATATTTACTCAGTGTATTGGCTTCCAATAGCAAGGAAAAAACAGACTGATGATAGCAATTGAGCTCTTTCTCATNCCTCCCCAAAATCTCTACTGAATACAGAGAGCCAGGAAATAGGTTTACAGTGTTAGCAAAGGACAGTCAACACAACAAGTACATTAAACCAACACCTTCTTCCTGGGAGCCGGAACAGAGCACCAAGGAAAGGGATGGAAAGAGCTATAGGAAGACCTGAACACGCCCCCCGGCTTTAAGGAGATTGCCTTCAACTGATCACCACACCATGTAGCACGCCAATCCTTCAGAAAAGATGGTGGGAGAAAAACTTCAGGGGTTCAGGGGTGCTCACTGGAAATTTCAGCTTCCTCAGCCGCCGACACAGAGGCATCAAAGACATGAATGCAGTAAGTGAGAAAAGTGATTCACTGGCTACCATTGGGAAATTATAGACAGCTGGTNTAAAATCTGACAGACCAAGGATCACATAGCTGTATCCTGTTTTAGTTAAGGTTGCTGTGAAGAGACACCATGACCACAGCAACTCTTATAAAGGAAAACATTTAATTGGGGCTTTAGTCCATTGTCATCATGGCAGGAAGCATGGTGGCATGGTGGCATGCAGGCAGGCATCGTGGCAGCAGGCAGCAAGAAGAGATAGTAACTCTGGACCTGGCTTGAGAATTTGATCCAGTGACATACTTCCTCCAACAAGGCCACACCTACTCCGACAAGGCCACACCTCTTAANAGTGCCACTTCCTATAAGACTATGGGAGCCATTTTCATTCAAATCATCACACTTATTTTCCAGTAATTTTATATGATTTGGTTTGCATTGCCCTGATTTAGTTAGTGTACAAGTGATGACATTTCCACACACATAAATCATTGTATTCTGCTCCATTTTAATTCCCTTGCAAATACCCTTCCCCGACAAATACTTTGCCAACTGCTTTTGTTACACACACACTTAGATACTGATCCCACATGTGAAGGAAAATGTGATATTCTGTTTTATCCCTAATAATTTCAAATATGACTGTTTTAAACCACATAAATTAAAGTTCTAATAAATAACATTAAAGTATCTATATTTAAAGCTTGTTTTAAATTTTAAATTTAAATTTTAATTAAACTTTTAATTGTAAAATTAAAGGTTTAAAAATTTAAGTTTAGAAACTTAAAAATTTCTAAAGCTTTTAGAAAATTAATATTGTTTCCTAAACACAATCATGTCATTTCACTAAATAGAAACAGGCATTGAAAATGCAACTAGTAAATTTGTCTTGTGCATTAATGCANTGGGTCTACCAAACAAATCAGCTGCATGTGAATCCTAAACTTTTCAAAAACGCTCAAGATTTCCTTGATAGCGTCATGGTACATTGTGAAAAGAAACACAATGTACCAAAATGTTTAACCTGATGAGTGCATCAGCTCTATTCAAGTGAACAGATAGGAAGACAAAATACAACCATTGTACATAACCTGTCACTCAAAGCTGGCTGCATTCACATTCCTCATGCAAAATACAGTGTTCTTTGTGGTATCTCTAAAGTAGGTACGTGGTGACTGTANGTGAGTTATCAAACATTTTGTGCATGTGGTGCACATGTGTGTGTGCATTTGCATGTGTGGGGGTGGACACGCATGCATGTGTATGGGCATAGAGAGGCCTGGTGTTTCTCCAATCTTGTTATACTTTATTTACTGAGTTACTATCTCTCAATGAGCCCAGANCTCACAGCCCAGAAGATCCCTGTCTCTTACTCCTTAGTGTTGGGATTAGAAGTGGCCACAATGCGTGCCCGGCTTTTCCATAGGTTCTAGGGATCCAGACTACAGTTTTCATACTTTTTTAAAAATAATTTACTTTTAAATTATTTTTAAATAATTTATTTATTTTTATTTTATGTGCATTGGTGTTTTGCCTGCAGGTATGCCTGTGTGAGGGTGTCAGATCTTGGAGTTACAGAGAGTTGTGAGCTGCTTAGTGGGTGCTGGGAATTGAACCCCAGTCCTCTGGAAGAGCTGTCAANACTCTTAANCACTAAGCCATCTCTCCAGCCCCCAGTTTTCATACTTTTATGGCAAGTACTTTATCCACTAAGCCAGCAGTCCTCAACCTGTGNGCTACAACCCCTTTGGGGGTCACATATTAGATATCCTGCATAACAAATATTTACATTANGATTCATAACANTAGCAAAATTACAGTTANAAAGTAGCAACNAAATAATTTTATGGTTGGGGGGTCACCACACATGAGGAACTGTATTAAAGGGTCACAGCATTAGGAAGGTGAGAATCACTAAGCCATTTCCAGCCCAAGTTAGCACATACTTAAACTAAAATATAGATAACCAGTATTTATTATTCAAAGAGATTCATCACTAGAAAACAGACCTTCAAGATTCCTTAGAAAAGGCCATTGTTTTCCCAATCAATTATTAGAACTTTTATTTTGGGTTGTCTNTCTATCCAAACTCTACACTTAACACTTTGGAAANGGCTACTGTATAAAACTAGCTTGTTGCTCCTTGGAAAGGATGACANANAGAATATATCAAGACCANNGTGTTTAAATNNGTATTATTCTTCCCAGCTCCGAANTGATAGCAAAATCCTCTATCTGATAAGAGCCTCTTAACCAAAATACAAAAATACTTACAACTCAACAACAAAAAAANNNAAANNNTTTTNAAGTTGCAAAAGAAGTGAATAGATATTTGTCCAAGAAAGATACAAAGTGGTCAAGAAACTCATGAAAGCATCTAGTNTCCACTAAGTGCTAGCAAAACACAAAACACAACCACAGTGGCACACTACTTCATGCTTGTGAGGATGGCAACAAGTTTTTAATGGAAAAATAAGTGTTGGTGAGGATGTTGGGAAACTGGATCCATACATCACTGATGGGGCCACGAAAGGACACAGCCACTGTAGAAATTCCTCAGTAACTTAAATACAGAGTTACCATGGGACCCAACAATTGCACTCTGAAGTACACATTCAAAAGAATGGAAAACAGTGTTCTAGACACTAACAATGTCATGGTAGCCAAAAGGTGAACCATCCCATCCTGCTGCTTGTAGACCTCCATTGCTGATGCTACTCAAAAGATATAACTTTTCTATCTTCTGTCTCTCCATTTCCCTTCTTCTGGCATTATAATACAAACATATGATATATATATATATGTATATATATATATAATTCATATCATATATAAAAAATTCAAAAGGTTAGGCTTCAATGTTAGGCTTAAAGTGGTTGGCAATACTAGGAATGAAAAATAAAAAATAAAAATGAGATAGACAAAACCAGACAAGAGTAAGCACAGCTCTCTGGGGAACAGCTCTGGATGGCTCCCATGAACTCCTCAACATTCATTAATAAATGGAAGGATATACAAAATATGGTCTTATCTACAAAATGCCATGGAATGTTCCTTTCTATAATTTTTGAAAACCAGTCATGGAATATTAGCAAGCTATTAAAAGAAATTGTGTACATTGTGTAATATGGGTGAGCCTGGTAAACATTATACCAGGTAAAAAAGGACCAATCACAGCCAGGTAGGTGTTGGTGGTGCCCATCTTTAATCCTAGCACTCAGCAGAGGCAGTCGGATTTCTGAGGTCGAGGCCAGCCTGGTCTACAGAGGGAGTTCCAGGACAGCAAGGACTATATAGGGAAACCTTATCTAGAAAAACAAACAAACAAACAAACAAAGACCAATCACAAAAGACTATCTATTATATAATTCCAGTTCTAAGAAAGGGGCCAAAGAAACAAATCTACATATGTCGGAAGACCAGTGGTTGCTTAGGGTAATGGGGCCCTGTCACCACTGGGGTGCTAAATAATTCTTAAAGTGATTGCGGTGAAGACTATACATATCTAAAGAACACACTGAAAACTGGTAAGAATATTAAAAATCTTTAAATGGATCAATTCTACGATTTGTGAATTGCAAATCAGCAAATGTCAAAAACTGAAGTGGACATCACTTGGAATTGTCCTGCCAAACAGTTGTGGCATTTTGCTGATTTTTGCAAATAAGAATTCCCAATGGCTGCCACGTTAGTCATTCTACCCNTACTTCTAATAAACAAAAAGATCTATGTCATTGTTGGTCTAGAGATAGGTTTCTATAACACGATAAATACGAGTAAGACAAAGTTCATTTGTGGTCATTGCTTTAAAAAAAAAATGTGAAGAAGTGAGCAACAACTAATCATTCTAAGGGNTGCAATTTATCAAATGAGGTGTCTTTTCACTGCCCATCCCTGACCCCATCAATACAGCTGCAGGGCCAACTATTTCTTCTTCAGCTCCCCTCTGTCAGGCAACAGACACNGTTTCTCTCCCAGAAGGAAAAAAGNNTGACTATTTTATTTCTAGCCTCTCTCCCAACAAA
The DNA here is from genome assembly GCA_001675575.1 of Neotoma lepida. Lineage (NCBI taxonomy): Eukaryota > Metazoa > Chordata > Mammalia > Rodentia > Cricetidae > Neotoma > Neotoma lepida. The sequence continues at coordinate 81,456 of LZPO01066430.1, read as the reverse complement.
ACCAACTCATGTCAAGCCTAGATGGATGTCAGGGAATATGAAGAAAGAGAGTATCTAAAGAATCCATATTTATGTGTGTTTTTAAACAATTCGGACTGAGACTAGCCTACATTAAAAGCAGTTTACCAGGCAGAATGCTCCCCCCNACCCCAATCCACACTCTGTGTTTACAGAACAGGCTGCCACAGTTGGATATCTTTTCCCGTCTTTCTTCTAATACAGTGCTGCTGTGTCCCCAACCCACCCTCCGAGATGACTGTGCGGCTATAAACAAGAGTCTCATTTTTCCACGTCAACAATTTCTATTGATAACCTCATATTTTATGCATTCCTTCCCAGCTGACTGTGTGCGGCCTCGAGTATGGCGTTTAAGCCACGTGTGATACATAGAAGAAAAACAGAATTGAGTTTTTAAGGCTTAGTGAAACTGTTTCTGTAATGGATCTGGACCTCTATTTTCACACTTCCCTTTAAATTTATTTAAAGTTAGAGAATTTCAAAATTCAGTAAAATCACATCTTTTTTTTTTTCTGACTCTAAATTCCCAGGCTAGCATATATAACAATACATGTAGAAATTGGCAATTTTGAGAAAAAGCACTATGTCTCCATTTAAAAGGCTATAAATTAGAAATAGGAAGGACAGCCTACCAACTGAAGATCAATCCAGCAAATTTAGCTCTCATAAAGGCTAAATCGCATCTCCAAGGCTTGATGATCAATCTTTTGCGTCTGCCAGTTGTACAAGATCAGTAGTGAACCATCTGGCTCATTTTGTTTATATCAGTCTAAATAATGTGTGTCCAAGTTTTTGATATTTCCACAGCTCAGAAGTGATAAGACTACTGCCAAGCAGGCTGTATCATAACCTCATTTCAGAGGGGTGTGTGTGTGTGTGTGTGTGTGTGTGTGTGTGTGTGTGTGTTCATTTGTTTTCTATAGCAAATCAAGGTTTGAATGCAGAAAGGAGGTGGGGGTGGGGGGCGAGCTGGATGTAGTGGNGCACACCTTTAATCCCAGCACTCCAGAGGCAGAGGCAGGTAGATCTCTGTGTTCAGGGCCAACCTGGTCGACATAGTAAGTTCGAGGACAGCAGGAGCTACAAAGTGAGACCCTGTCTCAAAAGAAATAAAGAAAGAATTTCAGGTTGCTAAGTCACACAATGGTAAAAGGCATTTGCTGTACCATGCTACGGATCTGAGTTCAATCCTGGGATCTATGTAAAGGCAGGACTAACTCTATCTACAGAGTTGTCTTCTGATCTCTATACATGTGCCACACACAGACACACACACACACACACACAATCTAGATGGATGGATGGATGGATAGATAGATAGATAGATAGATAGTGTGTATATATGTATGTATGATATCATATATATGTAATTAGATATGTATATGTAATTGTTAAGACATATTCCACTGAATTGGAAAACCTATGGGCTCCTATCCTTAAGTACAGTGTTAGCCATGCGTTTCTCCACTGCTTCATTTTCCTCTCTCAACGTCTTTCCTCCTTTTGAATTTGTTGCAGCAGGAAGTTCACTTTAAAAGAATACACTCTGTCCTTCCCCAAACTGGCTGGAAGAAGGAACCCTTTGACCCCAGTTCCTCCGCTCTACCCTGTCTCCTGTCTCTTCCCTCCCCATACCCTGCTTCCTGGTGGCCCCACTTGGCCCCTACTCCATGTCTCTCATAATCTCAAGAAGTGTAAAGGAAGGTAGGACTGCAGCTGCTAGCTGCCCCACCCCCACCCCCACTCCCACTCTCGAAACAATAGGCCTTAAGCTGTAAAGCAAAATGCATTTATATCACTTGAAATTAAAAATAAAACCATGGCTATGACCTTGAAACATCTCTATAAATCAGTTCCCCTCGCACCTCCTCACTCTCTCAAACACCTTCAGTAGCTTCTGAAAGCAATGATTTACTGCAGAACAATGGTTTTCAGGCCGCAGCCCTGCTAAGATCACCTGAGATCTTGCTTAGGTGCAGCCTGCTCGGCCGAGGCCCAGGCTCATTCAGAAAGTCTGGAAGGAAATTCAGATTCCTGAGAATTTGAATATGTAACAAATTCCCAAGTAATGCTGATGCTACAGATACAAGGACCCACACTGAGAACCAGGAGCCTACACACAGAACTTCTAGGGAAAGACCAGGGGGAACTACAGTTTCCCGTCCCTCACTTCTGTCAGAGACCAGTTTTTTATCCGAGGCAGTATGGCCGCCATTAATGGGATCATAGTTCGAATGTAAGATGTTCCCAAAGGCTCCTATATTTGAACATTTGGTNGCCAGCTGAGATGCTCTTTGGGGAGGTTGTAGAACCCTTGGACACGGGGCTTAGCTTGGCACACCCAAGCCACTAAGAGCAGGCCTTTGAGGAGGGATAGCCAAGCCTTGCTTCTGGTTCCTCACCACGTGATGAGTCCTCATCACATGTTCGGCCATGCCATCCCCAGAACAGACTGACACCATGAACTAAATAAAGACCTCCTCCCTCAAGTGGCTTGTGTCAAGGTCATTTGTCACAGTGATAAGAAATATAACTAACATAAATAGAAAGGCAGAGTTTGGACAGACCCGTGGCTTAGATTATTCCCCTTCTCTGCTGGCCTCACAAGAAATGCAGAGGAAAAGAATCAAGAAAAGGAAAGTGAAGTTGTGGATGTAAATCTGAAGATCGTTTAGCCACTCAGCTGGCGAGATTCCTCTTCTCATCTTTGCTGTATTTGCATTTTCTCTCTTAAACTTCCCATGGTGTTTTTCACTGGGCACTGGAATCNGACAGCTTTGGAGGCAGGTTCTGCTTCCCTTTCTGTATACCCGCCCATGTTTTAAGCAGCTTTCTGTTGCTGTAGCAAGTACCTGAGATGAACCGACTTTGAAGTCTTATTTTGGCTCGCAGTTTTGGAGCTACTGATCCAGAACTGACGGATGCCTATTGCATTGGGCCTGTGGTGACCTAGTATGTCATGGAGGGAGCACACAGCAGTGGAGACTCTTTCACNNCATGTCTGGATGCTGAAAGANGAAGAGGCCAGTGTTCAGCAACCCTTTTGGAGGGCACACCCCTCCCCAATGACCTGACCTAAAACCTCCCTATAAGGCTTTCCACCTGNAATGTTTCCACTACCTTTCAGCAGCACCAAGCCAAGGATGAATGGAACATTTCACCTACTGNCCTTTGGTGGCCATTCTAGATCCAATGGCCCCATTAATATTTAGCCTTCAATTTTCCCGTACAAAACTGGGACAAAAAATAGAAGCTACCAGTAGTGCCACAATGTGGATTAGCTTTCATCTGCCTGTGCACTGACTGGCACAGTTAATGCTCACTTTCATCATGAANGCCTGTGACATTTTGCTTTTTCATAAGAATATCNAACACATTAAATATTACTCTACCTATCTGGTAAAATAGGTTCAGTCATTAATTGAACAATTGTAATCAAGGAGCTCTCATGCAGGAAATGTATCATATGCCCCCAATATTGAAATTATAGTCTGTAAAGAACATGTTTAATATATTATTTTGATCTAGAAATACTGGACTTTGGACATATTTACATTTGAGGGAAAAAAATACCTCCAAAACTGGTTAAGAGGGAAACTCAGAGGATTTTTTACTAACAATATATTCTGTCTGGATAAACTCTAAAATACAAGAGAGAGAGANAAAAAACATTGGCAAGCAAGTCTGCAGATAGCTTGGCCTGATATAATCTGGGACATATTAGAGACCATTCTAAAGACCACAAGCCCACTCTCCCCAGAAATGATTATTTTATCTATGTGACAAAATAACAAGGAAGAGATTTGGCAAGAGAATTCTGGTTTCATTTCACAAAGATGACATNTCTAACCCACCANNCCCATCAGAAAATGGTCAGTTAGTGAGGACTATTCAGTCCTTCAGGTAAGCATGGCTAGTTCTCTCTTCTNCCACCTGACCCTCATNTCCATCNTGTCTCACCTTCTAAAATAAGAGAGTGAACAGGTGAGTGCCATACCTACTGAACTTTCCCGACTATCTTCAAACGCCCTTGCTCATCACCCCCCACCTCGAGTTTCCCCCTTTACATAAAGGGTAACAGAACCACAAAACTGTAGGAGCCAGGTTCAGGTTTGATGATAATTGGGTCTAGTCCCTAATTACAACCTTGAAGAGCCAAAGCTATAAATTCTGAGCCCAAAGCCAAGCACTCCTGGGAAGAGTGGACACAGAGGCCTCCCAATCTTATACAACATATTTTGCTCTATACCNTAGACCTTGCACTTAACTCAAAAGGAGCTTAGTGGGGGGTGGTGCACCACCAGACTCTCTGGGGGAAAATCCCTGAGCTTCAACACTTCCCCATACTCGTGGACACTGATTGTTCGTGACAGTGAAGATAAAGTTACCAGGAGCAGGAGCAGGTGTCTGAGAGCTGGGAAGGAAGGCTCAGGGCTCCAAAATGCATAATTACCAAAAAATNAAGGTTACCCTGACCAGTAAAAGGGCCTATTAACCCAACACCATAAAGCCAGATACTAAGAATTGTGCTTCGGAAATCTGACCAGGGCAATATTTTCCTTAATCTTCCATTGAGGTTCTTGCAAAAACCCCAGTGCCCTCAACACTTTTACTGAAATGAAATTTTTAAGTTTTAAAAATCTGCGTACTAGTTTATCAGTTTACTCCACTCCCAAACGCCCTAAGTAGTTTGTTAGTGTGGTTTTGAGGTTTCCTTGTTTCTCCTTCCAAACAGCCTGCTGTCTAGACCTGTTGCTTCCGTGAGTTAAAGACCTTAGAGGTAAACGTAGAAGTGTCCAGTTTGGCAGGTCATTTAGCCCGTTCTGTTTCCAGCACTTTGACAGTCTCCACCGGAATCGATTCTGGGCCTGCAGATGACCACTGTTTGCAGTTCCTCTGCTTGTGTTTACCACCTCAGAGGCAACCTCCACACGACCTCTTCTGGCTACAGAAGTTAAGGAATTTGCATCCTCACTTGCCCACCGCACAAGAGCCAGCATCATCCCGGGGACCTCAGTGAGTGCTGGCCAAGCCCTGGCACTCAGAAGCCCGCCNGGATGAGAGAGCAGCGAGGTCACACCTCACTGAAATCTCTGTTTTCTTGGATTCCAACCTCTTCCTTAGCCACAAACCAAAAAGAAAAAAAAAAGTTCTGACTTGAGACACACACAGGGCAGAAGTTCGATAGGTCACCAGAGGCGAGGCCAATGACTGGCACCTATCGGACAGTCCCAATTCTTCCCGCACCCTCGCTGCAGTCCGCAGGGTGAGCAGGTGCTGCCAAGGAACAAGTCAGTCCAGGGACAGATGGAGCCACGTGGACCAAACCACTAAAGGGGGACCCACTGGAGAGAATTTCTAGAAGTGACTGAAAAGANGGGCTAAACCAACTCACACAACCCAGAAAGCCAGACCGGACTAGACTGGAAGTCATTAAGCATGATCACAGAAAGGACTGTCCCCGCACTGTCAGGCCAGAGAATACGTGCACAAACATACACTGCCCTAGTTGGAGTGGGGAGGTGGGACAGGTACATGGTCGGGGTACCCCGATGTCGGGGTACCTGCCTGGCGCCCGGTACAGCTGCAGACAGCCAGGCGCGCAGAAGGAAGCAGGCGCTCCCAGCTGCCGCTAGGAGGGATGCTCACTGGCATCGCACCTAGGGAGCCTCAGGGACCGTGGTGGCTGTGACAGCTTTAGATGTTCTCCGCTTATCACTCTTTCCCCGGGTGCCCAACTTTGTCGGGCCGACGCCGCCTTTCCTTACCCAGATACTGCCGCAGGTCCAGCAGGAAGCGAGGGGGTCCCCCGCTGAGCTGGTAGAAGAGGGAGCCTAGGCAGAAGACCAGCAGGGTAGCCATGCAGAAACCGTAGTCCCGGAGGGAGAAGCGTAAGAAAGGCAGCAGTGGGATCCGGCGCTTGCAGCCGCCCTGGCACAGAGGGGCGCCCCCCACAGGGGCCCCATGGGGCCAGGGATCCTCGCCGCCGCTGGGATGCTGCTGCTGCTGCTTCTTCTTCATCGCCGGCTCCGCCGCCTCGCACAGCCCGCCCGGGCCAGGAAGAGGTCACCCATCCGCCGCCAGCCGGAGCGCCTGGCCGACCGGCTGCACATGGAGAGGGACGCGCCGAGGGCAGCCGGGTGGGGGCGGGGAGGGGCTGAAGTTGCAGGGCTCAGGGCACTCTCCTCATCTTGGTCCCCGCCGCCCTCTGCGGCCCCGAAGGGCCCAAGATGTCCCGGGCCCCGGCTTGGAGGTGGCGATCGCAGCCCGCGCCCTGTCGCGCGTCCCGCTAGCAGCAGCCCCGCGCCCCAGGTCCCTCTGTGCCCCGGGCTCGCTCACGGCTCGCCACGAGCGCCAGCGTGGACCACCCTGGCTTTGTGTAGGTCTCGGGCGGCGTGTTTGGTCCCGACTCAGGCTCGGCTAGCTCAAGGCAGGGAGGATCGGGAGGCGGACACCACCCTCTCGCTCCACCTCCTTGACAGGGGCTTCCCTCCTCTGCTCTCCTCCCCTTTCTCTCGGGCTCAAGGCNGCCCGCTCTCTGCCCTCCCGGGCCCTCTCCTTCTTCTCTACCCCGGGGCTCCTCGCTCTGCTTGGTGTCACATTACGGCTTCTGCCGGGGCGGGCAAGGAGGGAGGAGGAGGCCGAGGATCGGCAACAAGGAAGAAAGTTTCTGGGTGTGTGTGATTTTTTTTTTCTTCCTCCATTCTCTACAATCTGGTCTCGGTTCCTGCGCCACCAGCGACCTCTTGGGGCCCGCTGACTTCCTTCTCGTAAACAGTCATGTGCTGGAGGATTTGACTACATTTGACTCTTACTTTGAAAACTTGGTTCTCTTTCTGTATCCCAACCGACCCGTCTAGCAAAGGCTGATAAAGGGTACTGGGATATAGGTTCAAGACCTAGCTGGGATGGTAAAAGGGCAAGCGGTAGGCGTTACAGTTAAACATGCCCGGCTTGGCCAGGCGCAGCGCCTGCACGCCCTGGCTTGAGACTGAAGGGTGCTTTTCTCGTGCCTTCCCCTGGTCCTACAAGCGCTCCACTGGGAACAAGGGTACACAGCTGACTTCAGGAAGTTCTTCCAGCAGTTACGAAGAGGGGAAGCTCTGTCNGCTCACGTACCTGTTTCACTCTTGTCTCTCTTCCCACCGCCGGGAAGTTTCTAGAACGGAAAGAGCTGACNGAGCTTCTCTGACACTGATCCTCTGATGGAGCTTCTCTGATAGTTGACAGAGCTGCTCTATCAGGCACACGTGATCATTTTTGTTTTGTTTTAATCACCAGATACAGAAGTGATATAGCCTGAGAGTTACATTATGTTTCCAGTGTCCTGGTTTGCTTTTCTGTTGAGGTGATGAATATCATGTCCCTAAATAACATGAAGAGAAAAGGATTTGTTTGGCTTACCANTTGCAGTCCGTTATGGAGGGAAGTCGAGGCAGGGGGAACCTAGAGGCAGGAACTGAGGTAGAAACCAAGAAGGAATGCTGCTTACCGGCTCACCTTCAGCTACCTTTCTTAGGGCCACCTGCTTAGGCATGGTTCAGCCTGCAGTGGCCCANCCCTCCTCCTACATCAACTAGCAATCAAGACAATGTTCCCAGACGTCCCCACAGGCCAATCTGTTAGAGGTAATTCCTCAATAATGATTTCCTTTTCCACGGTGTGTCAAGTTGACATTCAATGACATAAGCTGGAAGGACTCTGAACAAGCCAGTTATATTAACCACTGCAAGGTGGCACAGGCCAGATGGGGCTTTCTTCNTGTTTTGCCTGGGATTCAAAAGCAGGCCATTTAGCTTAGACCACATGTTTCTGGTGCCTCTCATCTCTGATCCCCAACTCATTCTAAGTATTCCAGTAATCGGGGGGCTGGCGGGGACCTAATAACTCCAGGACTGTCCTCTTGAAAACCTTTAAAAAGTTGTGTATCCAGAGACTGTTCCATGGAAAGTTGAGGAATAGGATCCTGGGAACAAGAACTCACAGTAAAAGAACAGTATATATGCTGATTAGTTTTAAAGGTCAANACATCACAACCTAGAATCACTTGATAGAGCCTCAGTTAAAGGAATTGCCTAGACTGGATTAGCCTATGGGCGTATCTGTGGGGAATCGTTCATTATTTAATGTGGGAGGGTCCAGCGCGCTGTGAATAGCACCATTCCCTNGGCAGATGGTTCNGAACTGTATAAAAGAGCTGGCTGAGCATGAACTTATGAGCCAGCCTGCAAACAGCATTCTCCATGGTTCCTGCTGTGCTTCTTTGGCTGTGAANTAAGGTCATACTTTGGTCAGGGGGTAACACTGTATGGAATAGCAAACAGGCTTGCCTTTGAGTTCCTGCCTTGAGTTCCTTCGGTGAGGAAACGCGATTTGGAAATATAAGCCGAATAAATCCTTTCTCCCTAAAGTTGCCTGTGGTCAAGTTATTTGTCACAGCAACGGGAATAAAAACTGAACAAATTTGGAATACCCATCACCTCAATATGAACTTCACAATCTGGAATATAGGTGAAGACAGCACCAACCACAAGCTAGGGCAATAGTTCTCAACCTGTGGGTNGAGACCCCTTTGGGTCAAATGACCCTTTCACAGGGGTTTCCTAAGACCATCAAAAAACACAGATATTTACATTACAATTCATAACAGTAGCAAATTACAATTATGAAGTAGCAAAGAAAATAATTGTATGGCTGGGGGTCGCCACAGCATGAGGAACTGTATTGAAGGGTNGCAGCATTANGAAAGTTGAGAACCACTGGGCTAGAGAGTTGTGNGGTGGGCAGAACCACACACAGCTATACTCTCAAAGAGTCACTCGTGCATGTGCACAGATTGTCCCTATCTTACATTGTCCCAGCCACTTTCTAAGGTCTAGGAGAACTATTTGGGACAGCAAGTAGAAAAGAAGCCCTTTGTCATAGGAACTCCCAACTAGAGTGTTAATGGTCGGCTTCACATTTACTCTGTGAATGGGAGGTTTATCTGGATTAATGTGCACACTTTAGAAATGTGACTGCCCCTTAGAGAATCCAGCCCATCAGTCATTGCTCATTAGCGTGAATTACTTTAAGCAGTACAATGAGTAGCCCAGAATAGACTCCCAATTAATAATTTCTGAGTTGCTAAAGATGGGCCAGGAGATGGGAGTTGCCAAGCAATCTTCATAATGTTTTAGAGACCTCCTCTGACAAAGTGACCCTGGAGCAGAGCCTGGTCCNGTGATCTGAACCCTCACTGTGTGTAAGAATGTGTGTAAGACCCTCTGTGTTCGTGATCCTGCCCTTGGCTTCTGGAGCCCGCTTTCCCGGCGTTCTGTGGGGNAAAAGTCCACTTGCTGTAAGGAATCTGATGAGCAGGAAAGAGGCAAACACACCTCTGAGAAAATAAGTAAACATAGAAATTAAGAACAAACACCAGACAAACAGGAAGGGGGGCCAGCAAGTAGTTCAGTGGGAGAGCCCTTGTCTAGCATGAAGCAGCGGCGTTGGTGAGGTGAGGTTAGCTGGTGGGTGGCTATTCCTAATTCCTCTGATCTCTGTCAGATTTTCACTCCTATTTCTGGCTCCGTGTTTTTATTTAATAAGACTGTTCAGAAATTCGTTTACAATCCTGAGTTCACTTTCCAGTATGGAAGAGATAAAGCCTGGCACAGAAACAATAGTGGAGAGCTGGGGAGATGGCTCAATCAGTCAAGTGCCTGCCTTGCAAGCTTGAGGACCTGAATTCAGTCTCCAGAACCCACAGAATTAAAGATGGACACAGTAGCGCATAGTTCTAATCCCATTGCTAGGGAGGTGGAGCCTACTTGGTGAGTTCCACATCAGGTAGAGACCCTGTCTCAAAAACAAAAACAAAACAAAGAAAAAAACAAAAATTAAAAAAGAAAGAAAGAAACACATCCAAAGGTAAACAGCACTGCAGAACAGCACAGAGGTTGACCTCAGGCCTCCAAATATATGTATACACACATAATCACACATCTGCGCACACATATGAACCTACACACACAAAAGCAATCNCAAAAGTATGAAGAGCAAACTATGACAAGAACAAAANAGGTCTGAATTTTTTTAAGTACCAACAGCCTAGCCATCCTTTAAAACCTTAAAGAAGTCGGGTGGTGCTGGTGCATGCCTTTAATCTCAGCACTTGGGANGTAGAGGCAGGCAGATCTCTGAGTTTGAGGCCAGCCTAGTCTAAAGAGCAAGTTCCGGGACAGCCAGCGCTACACAGAGAAACCCTGTCTTGAAACAAAATAAGACAATAAAGACAAACCCTTACAAGTAACAAGAGATAAAGAATTCCCATATAGGAGGGAAAAAAATGGTTTGTATTTTCACCCAAGTAAAACAGACATGTTTGGATAAAACTTCGTTCTTCAAAGTCCCATAAATATTTTCAAATAAAATCAAATGTTTATCCTAATAAATGGTATCTTTATCTTAATAAGATAGTGCATCTTTTTGAAGGATCTGCCTTTGAATATTTTCCAGAAAACAAACTAATTCAACAAGAATCTAGTAGAGTTCTTGATTCTATTTCATTTAAATGAATGCTACGGAGAAAATAATACTNNCATCACCAAGATAGACATGAGTTAGATATTGTTAGAAAGAAATCACATTCTCAAAGAACTGTCATAGTGCTAACATGATTTCATTCCTAGCACAGACACTACAAGTCTAGTTGTTACAATGTAGGGCTGTCTTCCTTGCTCTAAGACAGATCCTAGAGCAGATTTTTTTTCTCCTACAGTGAACCTTCATTAAAACTCTTGGTTTCATTTGTCTAAAAGCCTGCTCAATCCATTTGTAAATTTACTTTTACAAATAAAAACTGTCCGGCTGGAGTGATTGCTCAACAGTTAAGAACACTGGCTGCTCTTTCCAAAGGACCTTGGTTCAATTCCCAGCACCCACAGAGCAGCTCAAAACTGTCTGTAACCCCAGTTCTAGGGGATCCAACACCCTCACACAGACATACATGTAGACAAAACATCAATGCACATAAAATAGANATAAATAAATAAATAGAAAACTGTCATGACTCTAGAGGAGGTGGGACCTGGGAGAATGGAGCCAATAAACGATGCAGACTCAAGTCTCATGCAATAGCCAACTTTGTTCAGAGCCCCAGACAATTTATACTCTGAGGGTTAAGAAATGTCACATGAGTAAAGTTCTCATGAGGCCAAGCTGTATACACTCACAAAGATAAGCCACACAATATCAATCACAAAGATATGCTTTTCCATAGAAGCATATAAAGAGGGGTTTAAACATTTAACTGAATGACAGCAGCAAGCAATAATGAGNAATCTGAAGTAAACNCACTCCTATCTGCTACACCNGAGAGGAACATGAAAACTCATTCCAAGAACAATTCCACGTTCTGNAGAAACTGAGGTCACAAGACTCTTGTCCTGTTTTCTTGGCGTGTTCTCACAAACACTCGGAATTCTCCTCACATGATTCCATTCTTGGACCCTGTTCCAACAACAACAACAACAATAACAAAACCTTAGTAATATGTCTGAGAGCTAAATAAACGTCTTACCTTAATTGGTAAGCATTATATCAGTTAANGNTGTTAATTGTTGCTGGTCCAGATTTTTAGATGTCTGGGCAATATAANGTCTTCCACTGGTTACAGTGGGTTGTTTAGCTAGCTTTGGTGTGCTAGTGTTCCCAAGAAGTTCTAAATTGAGTCATCCTGCTTATTTTTTATTTCCATTTCTGTCAATATAAAGTCATTTTACTCCTTTAAATCATGTAGTACATAAATAATTGCTACTGAAAAGTGGCCGAGACNCTGCCAAACAGAGAAGTGTGCAACAAGCTGTGTAGCCTTGAAGTCACAGGTTTTCCCAGGAGACAAAATTGTCATATGAAACTTGACAATAATACAAGGTCTTAATTACCTTTTTTATTGCATGCTAAGATACAACAACCAAGGCAACTTATAGAAGAGTTTCTTTGCAGCTTAAAGTCCAACCCCAATGATCCACCTCATCTAACAGGCCACACCTCCTGATCCTTCCCAAACAGTTCCACCCCTGATCCTTCCCAAACAGTTCCACCAACTGGAACAAAGTATTCAAATACATGAGCCTATGGGGACAACTCTCATTCAAACCATCACACTGAGACATATGACTCTGTCTTAGATGGAATTCCAGTATGTGTGGCCTAGGCTGGCCTTGGCTTCTTTGGTCACAGTGTGGTCCTCCTGCCTCAGGCTCCTGAGGTTTGAAACTACAGGTGCNCCACCTTGACCAGCTAAGTAGTGTGTAAAGGAAGTCATTGGACTGGCAGTCTTTTCAAGCCAGGAGTGCTGCAGTTGTGGTGGGGGTCTCCTTGCATGGCCATTGCACTGATCTTACTGCTGCACAGAGCACAGAGGAAGGAAGATATCAGGCTGCCAGGGTCAAGAAAAGCCCTGGAAGTGGGACCTCACAGGAGGTCTCCAAAGACCATTTCTAATAACTCACAGAGTCATTCTTTCTCTGGATGTGCCTCACATTAAGCAGTGTTGCTGGCTTGTCATGAAATATGCCTGGTGCTTTTCATGCAGCTGGGTGCTGAAATGAATTCCAATATATTCATTTGTCACAAAGATGTTTTGGCCTTTATTGGATTGGTGGTTTGATTGACTCCAGTGCCTTGCCTAAATAGCATGAAAATAAAGGAATTGGATGCATTTAAAAAACATTAATCTAAATGAGTGCTGTTCCTTTCCAATGGTGGTATTTGTTTTAACTCCAAGACCCCTGCTTCCCTTTTTCCTGAAACTGGTTGCCTCCAGACTCCACTCCTTCCTGAGGAAAGGATTAAAAGGCCAGAAATTTATCTAACTCCCCAGCTTCCAGCTGGAAAAAAGACATCTTTCCACACTGAGTACTGTTGGGATTACTATTCAGTCAGATTGAGATGTAAACTGATATCCCCTATCCCCATCCAAGGTGGTTTCTTTCAGGCCCAGGTGAAAGTACCTCACCAAAGCAGGAGAGGGCACTGTGTGGCCCACCAACATAGTCTCATGAATGCCCTGTTGACTTCAGCCTTGAAGTCCACAACAGGGAAACNGCATTTGCTCTCTGATTGTTACTAGTGTGGCTTCTAGTTTAGACTCATCTGATCCAAATCTCCTCAGCCAGCATGAAGTGCCCACCGAATCTGAATAAGCCACCTTCACCTTGAGGGTTAGGGACTTCTGGATTTGGGGGTATCTACTTGCGCAAGACATACTGAAAGACCATCTCATGCCTTTCCGGCTTAGATTCCTTCCTGAGCCACTTCTAACCTCTGGCCCGTTGGCACTAGGGCAACCCAGNAATTCTTCAGAGATCCTAATGAGTTGCCCATCAGTTCTAAATGCAAACAAGCCCCATTGTGATAGGAATGCTCTTGTCTTATTTTTGGCTATTATAATAAAAATGCCACAGATCAGGTGGCTAAAAAACAAATATTCATTTTTCCCCCACCTGTGTGCATCATGGAAGTCCAAGGTGAACCTTTGGCAGATCCTGTACCTCATGAAGAACTGCATCCCTGGCTTCTGTCCCCACACCATAGAGAAGGAAGGGACTTTGGTCTTTCTCACAAGCACATGAACCCCAGTCTTGGAGGCCCCAACTTCATAACTGAACCATNTCTCCAAGACCTCATCTTCACATTCTGTCCCATGATCACAGGCTCCCAACATCTGAATTTGGGAGGGACACAAACATGCAGCCCATGGTAGCTTACAGATATCCTGATGATTTTAGAATACTGTGTCCAGGGCTGAGACCCAGAGTGTAACAGTGAAAACTAGCATGTATCACAAACTTAATTTTTTTTTCTGTTTTCCCTTCTTTCACCTCAGAGTCCATAAACCAGAAGTGGTTTCCTTGTCAGGATTAACAAAAGAATGACAGAGAGAAAACAAAAGCAAACAAACAAAAGAAAACAAAACAAAGCAAAAAAAACCCACAAAAAACAAAAACAACCAAAACCAAAACACCAGGAAAAGCATTCAAGGAAATTGTTCAAACAACATTAACTTCATCATGTGCCTGTGGCTTTTTGTTTCTGCAATTCCTTTAGTGTTGGCAGCTCCTCGAATGAAATGTTTCCCCACACTCTGAAAACTAATTTGATTTTTTTTTTTCAGAGAAAGCCAGAACTATTACATGGCAATGCTAATGGACAGAGTAGATGAGCTGTTTGATCAGTAGACAAGGCTTTTCTAGAACAGAGGAAAAAGACGCAAGGAAAGAGGGTCTGCTCTTGTGGTAACTAACCTAGTCCCTGGAGAATGAGACTCACCCCCAAGAGAAAGACACCAATCCCTCCAAGCCAACTAGTCAGCAATTAGAGGCCCACCTCCCGACACCAGCACTATGGTAACCAAATGAAAACACAAACTTAGAAGGAATAGAACACACCCAAACCACAGTAGGAAGCGACTGGCAAGTTGCTCTGGGTTGGGGTGGGGGTTGAGGGGAGAAACATATTGGAAATAGTCTCCGGCTTTCAGTTTCTGCCCCCAACCCCAATCCCTAAAAAATTTCTTAAAACTNTTATGTGACCAGAGGACATTTAAACATCATACTTTTAGACTAGGGACACTGCTCAGCGGTCAAGCACTTAGCCTGAATGTACAAGGGANGGCTGCTTTAAGTTTTGTTTTTGTTTTTACCTCAGGTATGATAAAATACTCTAACAAAAGCAGTTTGAAGGGAAAGGGCCTTATTTTACAGTTCATGGCACACAAGTCAAGGCAGTGGTAGCAAGGGTTTGAAACATCTGGTCACATTGTATCCGAAATCAGGAAGCAGACAGGGATGAAGGCTTGCATGACAGTATCAGCTCAGTATCAGCTCCCTAGTATCAATCCAGGATCACATGCTGGCGGAATGAACCAGCCCACAATTAAGATGAGTCTTCTTACATTTATTAATGTAATCAAGATAATTCCCCAGAGACCCTTCTCCCAGGCAATTTTAGAGTCTGTCGGGTTGACAAAACCATCACAAAGCCCTTGGTTCAGTTTACAGTACCACTACAAAGAAATAAGCACGAGGGGGGGGGGATAAGTGAGGAGGGGCTAGAGAGATAGCTCAGTGAGTAAAGGTCTTGTCATGCAAGCATGAAGACCCGAGTTCAAATCCTCAGAATGCATATAAAGCTGTATGTGGTAGCATCCATTTAGTATCCCAGCATTCCTATGAGGACATACAGGGTGGACACGGGAGACTCCCCTTAAGTTCATAGGTCAAGTAGCCTGGCATTCTCAGAGGAGNTCAACAAGAGATCCTGTCTCAAACAAGGTGGAAGGGGAAGACGAACAGGTTGTCCTCTGACCTTCATCTGCTTGCCATGGAACATGCAGTCATCATGATACACACGGGTATATAAAAACACTGTAGACACACATACACACAGCTTTTAAAAAAGAAANGGCAACATTTATATTTCACATTTGGTCTCTAAAACTAACCAGTGTGACGTTATCAACCACTTAAAAGGCTTTGTAGGAAATTGTCTCAGTATTGCTTCTATTTTTGGCACAATGAAACAGATCCTTGGTATAAACCACTTCAAAGAGCCAAATAGTTACCAGTTGTGTTCAAGTTATTTCCTGTCACATCTTAGCAGGTCTTGTACCTACAGAGTTACCTCAATTCCTCATCCCAAGGTCCTTGCCNATTTGGAACATGAAGTGAGCCCTCTTCCCACTGCACACGACTGTCTNGGGCTAATGTGTGTGAGCCGGAATCAATAGAGAGGTGATGTCCTCTCTCCTTTCTTTCTAACAATGTCATTAGTCCTCGTTCAATGGGCATGTCACATACCTCCCTGTCCTCTTAGAGAAAAATATGGCTCATGCTCTGCAAAGTACTTTGAAAGAACTTTTTGAAGAACAGCCAAATACTGAACTGTGAAGATGAGAGAAAGCTCTCTCATCAAGAGGCCCGGTCAAGATCGTCAAGGTCATCCTAATAGAAAATTTAGCAAGAGATTACAGCATGAAATATAATCTTCTGGCTCTGCAAATTACTAGCCTTTTGGCCCAAAGCCAGCTATTCCTCCTCTTTACACTCGGGTTTTCATTTCTGTCAAGAGTATGTGCTAAGGCTCACACTCTCTGGCTCATAGAGCTTTTGTCTGACCCAGGATGGGGATGACCTGGAAAGGGAGCCACACAGACAGCTAGCTGCTCTTCTATACGGTACTTGAGGCAGAGTGAGCTGAGAAATCACCCAGCGGCACCAAGCTGATAAGTGACGGCAGTACAGACTCTTTAAGATGAATGGGTGACTTAGGGAGCAGAAGAATCACTGGTCTTAGATCCAGAACTTAATATCTTAATCCAGAACTTAATATCATAACCAAGTGTCCTGAGTATACTGCGATCATGGACAAGTGCCTTGAGTGTACGACAGAATGTGCTGTCATTAGTATGTGGTGCAATAACACAGTTGCTTCGACAAAGACGAGATGCTCTTAAAATATTCTTACTACATTTGG